>OY804601.1:11389511-11571270 GCA_963680895.1 Fragum sueziense | reverse complement strand
CAGCCCTAATGTGGTAATGGGTTAAAACCAGTATTGGATACAGAAAAATAAACATATTTAGATACCTGGGTTTCAATAACTTTCTGGCCACCTTGGACTAAAGACAAAGCACAAAGTTGCTAAATTCCTAAATCACAAAGTTTGGTTGTGTATAAAAATATATTGGGGGTAGGGCTGTGGATCGTTGGGTAAGTGGCGATCCGATCCACGATTCATGAGCAACGATTCACAAATCGATCCACGAATCTCTACAGTTGCAAAAGTGGTCAGAAATCTTGTTGCAGAAGACAAATTAAGTGTCAGTTATTCACATTTTCTTCGTTTCTCCTTATTGACCCGGTCGGCACAATTCTTTCAGCCAATCAAAAACGTCGTCAGCGGACCTGCACTCATTCGGTGGAGGTGAAAGCTTCGGTCTTTTTCGTTGAAGCATAACCAACTTTCAGCATTAATATCTCGAAGACTACGCCTGATTATTAAAAATGCGTTGGTAGTTAGAAAGTTTAAATCACATTCTTTAAAGAAAGAGTTTTGTTTATGAATTTTAACGATGGATTTTTGAAATAATCTGCCTCAAAGTTGGTATCCCGTAACGATAAAGACCGAGGTTGTACCCTCGATGAAAAAATGAAAGTGAGGCTATGACGTCATCCCGACTGATTCTATGGGTTTTCATCTGCAGGGCTAGCGCTGGCGATCGCCACTTGAGCCATTGGCGACAATTTAGAAAAAAAAATCGAATGTGACTCAAAGGCTTGACTCCAACTTTTTGCCGTAAACCAATCACCAATAAACAAGGGTGTAAAAACTTACTTATTGTTTAACATGAAAATAGATAATCCGTGATTGACAACGTCTAAACGGTCTAGTAGACACGCGAGTTACAAATTCCTTTGTGCAATCATGTGGCGGAAAGAGGGGGCGCATCGGCGTTAAAACCATGTCAACAAAATCCCCGTAACTGCAGGTTGTTTTAAGCTGCTCTTACGAAGTTTTGGTTGTAAAACAGCGATATCAAATCGACAATGCTTTCATTACGTCATCCTTTTTTCCCGCGCTTAATAGAATAGCACGCGCATTTTTTGTCAACAAACCATAGTAAACATAGCCATATTTGGATGACCTGCCTGAGTGCACCCGCTTGAAAAAGTCACGTGATTATGTTGAGACTGGAATTTTCCGCTGTTAGGAGAGTATTTTCAATACAATTTCTATCGACTACGTCATCAAATGACAAATGTTGGCAGCGTTTCCTTTGATTTCGGCATGAAAAATGTAATGATGTACCTGTATCTTAGACTTTTTTATTTTGATAATCGTAATGTGGTATTAGAAATATATAGAACTGTAAAAAAACGTGTATTAGAAACTTAGAAAGTCATGACACGAAGAATGTTCCACTATCAGTTACATTCGTATTCATAATTGGAAACTAGCTCTACCTTACATCATTTGTTTACTTCCATTTATTAGCCATTTGGCAGTTAAAGTTCGGGTAAATTAAAATAAAACGCCTTATTGTTGATCTTTTTTGTTATGTTTTAAGTATTAAACATGTTTGTTTACTTTATTATAAAAGATCGCGATCCAGCGATCTCTTGGGTGACGATTAATTGTACTCGAATCTTTGATCAGATTCGTGAATATCCGAGTACTCGGATACTCGCAGCAGCCCTAATTGGGGGGGGGGGGGGATGTTCCAGTTGCAGTTGAGGGAAAGCGACTATTTAGTCCCTGGACTAGGCTCCATTTGACTGATATGTGGGACTGATAACACAGAGCACCGTGAAGGTGCTAGTTGGGGAGCATAGTCAGGGGTCTACACTCCCTCCGAAATGCTACTGGTCCATAGGACCAGTAACTAAGAAAATCAACAGGTCCCCCATAAACTTAACAGGTCCACCCCCACCCCACCGAAATAAACGAAAATGAATAGTTTCATAATACACTACATTGTGCTTTCTTATAGTTTAGGGGAATGAGTATGTTACTTAGCAAATTTGGGGAAATGCCTTGTTTTCTCAAAATATGGATTAAAAGTTGCATCAGTTGAACTTCGCATGCGCAACGTCGTGCCGACATACTTTTTCTCACTCCTGCCTATTTCTTGAAAAACATAAGTTGCAGTGCTTAATTCAAGCATAAGTTGTCTTATTTGTCTTTCTTAACATCTGTGTGACAAGTGCAGCCACATATTTTGATATATTATTATTTTGTTTCCTGGTTCATAACTTCAAGGTGGAAACTATCCACTACTACGCTGCCATTGGCCGCCATTTTGGAAATTATTACAACCCTCGAAAATGTAAACAAACTGTCTTTTCCCTCTTATATGAGACCAAATACAGGTAAACTGTTACACTGATGCCCCATATATAATATTTACGATGTCTTAAATACATCCCCTGAAATAGTGACGATCTTTGTTAGATAGGTCTCTGTTGAAAACTTTGTAAAGTTTCCAACATATAACGCAAGAACTGACAGTCCTCCGACGTGTGATTTGGAGGATGCTGACAGGTATCTTGTTCTGCTTGGTTGCCGTATCTTCGGTTGCCAAAGCACTGCAAGTGCCTGTATGTTACAATGAATCTTGGCATATTGGCACGGACCCATTAGGGATCCTCTGTTCTCGTTGTATTCCACGCACTAAACACCAACTCACTGTGCAGAAACTGTGTCGATACCTTACACCAAATTATAGGCATACCCCAAGGTCATGTGCATATATCAGTCTGCTCCTGTTGGCCCTCTCCAACGATGTTGAACTGAATCCAGGCCCCAGGCCCCCAAAATACCCATGCGGAAGTTGTGGGAGAGGCGTAACATACAGAACCGATGGTATCCAGTGTGATGGATGTGACACTTGGTACCATAGAGACTGTATCGGGATGTCCAAGGCACCATACAGGGTGTTTGCTCAGCATGAAAGTTATTCTTGGTCTTGTCTAAAATGTGGTATTCCAAACCTATCATCCAGTTTCTTTGAATCAGAATCTTCCTCCTCGGAAACATCCGGATCAACTATTGATGAATCAGATCCCATTCACACCTCTACACCGAGAAAAACAAACCATAGGTCCAGAGGAAACAATCCCAGGCTAAAGGTAAAAGCTTTTAACATAAATTTCAGGTCAATCGTCAATAAAGTCGATGAATTTAAAGCCTTTGTGGACACTGAGAAACCTGACATCCTGTTTGGCACCGAGACATGGCTTTCCCCTGATATCCTGACTAGTGAATTTTTACCTGAAGGCTTTACTTTACACCGTGAGGACAGGAGCACCAAAGGTAAAAGAAGTGGAGGTGTCTTCGTCATGGTCAGCGACAGAATGGTCTGTGCCCAGGCACCGCAATTTACAACCAGGTGTGAGATCACCTGGGTGAGATTGGAGGTGACTGGGACACAGCCACTGTACATCGCAGCATACTACAGACCACACGAGCATGACGAAGACAGTCTCGATGAATTCAGAAAGTCACTGGAGCTAGTCACTCAGAAGAAGGGAAATATCTGGGTTGCAGGGGACTTCAACTTCCCCAAAATGATGTAGAATGACCAGAACCCGAAAATACACCAGGATTGTCAGCACCGCCAAATATATGATAAGTTCATTAGTATACTGGATGACTTCAACCTTATCCAGATGGTGTCTCAACCAACTAGAGGTGAAAACATTTTGGATCTTTTCCTTACAACGAATGATACACTCATCAATAAGGTATACACAATCCCCAGACTCAGTGACCATGAGGCTGTATGCATAGAAGCAAACCTCAAACCAAAACTAATCAATACAAAACCAAGAGAAGTATATATTTATAGCCGAGCCAACTGGAATCTTTTGAGACAAAACATGGAATCCTTCGCTACCTCTTTCCTGAAAAACTATGCAAATAAGTCAGTACAAACCCTGTGGGAGGAATTTACATCTGCTCTTGAACAACATATGAAGGACTGCATCCCCAGAAAACTCATTAAAGGTAAATCTTCCCTTCCCTGGATTACACAAGACATTAGACGAACAGCAAGACGGAGAAATAAACAGTACTGCAGGCAAAAAAGGTCAAAAAATCAAAATGACAGGAAGAAATATCTTAAGTCTAGGCATGCCTGCAGGAAAAAGATCAAACTGGCCTACGAAGAATATTTAAATGGCGTAATTGGCGCAGGTCAAGAAGAAGGTACAATGTCGAACTCGGTCAACTCAAAAAAACTTTTCTCCTTTCTAAAACATAGTAGACAAGATAATCAAGGAATTGCTCCTCTCATGTCAAATGGAAACTCTCGGTCTCGGACACAAAAGAAAAAGCAAATGTTCTAAACAAGCAATTCCAGTCGGTCTTCACCCCTAAATCACCGTTAAGTCTAGCCCAATTATGCCAGATGCAATTACATGACAAGACAGACAAACAAGGGACCGACAATCCAAGGGAAGACATCCTATCTGATCTTTCTATCTCCTCTAATGGTATAGACAAACTGCTAAAAAACCTGAAGCCTGATAAAGCCGCTGGACCGGACAAGATTAAGCCACTAGTACTAAAAGAGCTCCATGAGCAAATTGCACCAGTTCTACAGGTAATTTTTACTGTTTCGTTAGAGACTGGCCAGGTACCTGAGGACTGGACGAGGGCTAACGTAGCCCCACTATACAAGAAGGGAGATAAGTCAGTCGCGGCTAACTACCGTCCAATATCTCTAACTTGCATAGTGTGTAAGCTTATGGAGCATATTGTTGCTTCCACTCTGGTTCGTTTTCTCGATAAAAACAGTCTGCTATATGACCTCCAACACGGATTCAGAGAGAAAAGATCCACAGAGACACAACTCCTTATGCTAGTGGAGGACCTTGCTAGAGCAGCCAGTAAAGGTAAGCAAACAGACTTAATCCTTCTTGACTTTAGCAAGGCCTTTGACATGGTGTCCCACGAGAAACTGCTGTACAAATTGCACACCTATGGCGTCCAAGGTCCCGTCCTATCCTGGATTCGGGCATTTCTTGGCGGTCGGACACAGACGGTGGTATTGGATGGGGAGAGCTCTGATACTATACCAGTGACATCTGGGGTACCCCAGGGATCGGTCCTCGGACCGATCCTGTTTCTGGTATATATCAATGACCTACCGGACAACATAACCTCACAGGTTAGACTGTTTGCAGATGACACTGCTGCATACCTGACAATTACAGACAAGGACAAAGACTGTGCCACTCTACAGACTGACTTGGACAAATTACAGGAATGGTCAGTAAAGTGGGACATGAGCTTTAACCCCTCCAAATGCCAGGTAATACAAGTCACCAAGTCAAGGGTCCCACTTCCGACAACCTACCACCTACATGGACAGACTCTAGAGACCGTCAGCAGTGCTCGATATCTTGGAGTGGACATTTCTGGCAGCCTCTCGTGGAACACACATGTTAACCGTATCACCTCCACTGCCAACCGAACACTGGGATTTCTTAAACGGAACGTGAAATGTAAGTCAAAACGTATTAGAGAATGCACATATAAGACCCTGGTGCGTCCCCAACTCGAGTATGCGGGAAGTGTTTGGGATCCTCACACGAGGTCCAACATCGACAAAGTCGAGATGGTGCAGCGTCGAGCAGCCCGTTGGACCTTGTGTGATTACTCCAGACACTCAAGTGTTACGTCAATGCTTGAAAAGTTAGGTTGGAGAACACTTGAGCAGCGGAGAGCAGATGCCAGACTGTGTATGTTTTACCGAATTGTCCACGGTCTGGTAGCTGTTCCCATGCCAATGTACATACAAAGAAACCCCCGCACATCAAGATTTGGCCACCCTGTCAGCTTCAGACAAATTCACACAGGAGTCGACTTGTACAAATATTCATTCTTTCCCACAACGATCGTCCAATGGAATGCACTGCCACCAGATGTTGTGCTGGCAGGGGACCTGAACCAGTTCAGGTCCTCTGTCAGCACCATCTCACACCTAAAACCTTGAGCGCTGCAGCTGTGTTTTTATCATTTTATCTTATCACACTTCTTTTAACCAAATCATCAATCATTTATCATCATCATCCTTTTATTTCTTAACTTTTCTTATTCTATTTTAATTTTGGCACAGACGCGTAGCTGCTCAAAGTTACCCGCGAGGGTGTGTAGCAGTATATAAAGAAAGAAGAAAGAAAGAAATCAGAGTGAGACATAAAATTAGGACCTCTTTTCTTCGTCGATAAGCATAATTAGATGATATAAAGATTTCACCCTTTCCCAAGCTGAAACAATTTAACTATGCATTTATAAGAACAAGAGTGCCATCGTCACAATATACGCCGCCACTTATAAAATTTGAGACAAAAAAATGACATTGACAAGGATTTATAAATATTCACTGAAAAACCTTTAAAAAATTGTGTTCACAAAAAGGTTTTTATAAATATCCAGTGAAAAACCTGGAAGGAATTGCATTCACGAGGCTGAAATATCATTAAGCCCCAGAGACTAAGATTGAAGGGGGCATAATTCTGGCAAAAATCAATGAACCATGAAATCCTTCCTTCATGCACATCTACCAATTGAGGTGATAACATCCACCAAGTTTCATTAAGATCCAGCCAGAAACTTAGGAGGAGTTGTGTTGACAAGCCTGCAATTTCAATAAGCCCCAGAGACTAAGTTTTTAAGGGGCATAACTCAGGCAAAAATCAACGAACCATAAAATCCTTCCTTCATGCACATCTACCAATTGAGGTGATTACATTGACCAAGTTTCATTAAGATCCAGTCAGAAACTTAGGAGGAGTTGTGTTGACAAGCCTGCAATTTCAATAAGCCCCAGAGACTAAGTTTTTAAGGGGCGTAACTCAGGCAAAAATCGACGAACCATAAAATCCTTCCTTCATGCACATCTATCAATTGAGGTGATAACATTGAAGTTTCAAGAAGATCCAGCCAGAAACTTAGGAGGAGTTGCGTTGACAAGCCTGCAATTTCAATAAGCCCCAGAGACTAAGTTTTTAAGGGGCGTAACTCAGGCAAAAATCGACGAACCATAAAATCCTTCCTTCATGCACATCTACCAATTGAGGTGATAACATTGACCAAGTTTCAAGAAGATCCAGCCAGAAACTTAGGAGGAGTTGCGTTGACAAGCCTGCAATTTCAATAAGCCCCAGAGACTAAGTTTTTAAGGGGCGTAACTCAGGCAAAAATCGACGAACCATAAAATCCTTCCTTCATGCACATCTACCAATTGAGGTGATAACATTGACCAAGTTTCAAGAAGATCCAGCCAGAAACTTAGGAGGAGTTGCGTTGACAAGGCTGCAATTTCAATAAGCCCCAGAGACTAAGTTTTTAAGGGGCATAACTCAGGCAAAAATCAACGAACCATAAAATCCTTCCTTCATGCACATCTACCAATTGAGGTGATAACATTGACCAAGTTTCAAGAAGATCCAGCCAGAAACTTAGGAGGAGTTGCGTTGACAAGAAAAGTGGACGTACGTACGGACGGACGGATGGACGGATGGACGGATGGACGGATGGACGGACGGACAGACGGAGAAGATGACGCCAATATACGTCCGCCTCCGGCGGCGTATAAAAATGCAGCAAAACATAATTGATTTTGATTCTTCTTTGTCTCAATGTTTTTCAAAGCTTTATCAAATAGATCGGGATCATCTTAAAATTAAAACCATGGCTTGTTTTGTAACAGTTGCCAGCAAAAACATTGTAGGCTAATTCTTTCTATGAACTGTCAAAAAACCCTTCAGTAACTGAGTAAGTCACCCAAGCTCAATATGAATCTTGAAACAAAGAAAATAAAGATCGGCGTAGTTGGCATCCCCCATCAAACAAATGTAGCTGAAAGATTAAGGACTAAGCATTTTCAAAACCTCATAACTCATTTCATATTTTTGCTGTTGTGGTTTGTTAAAGATCGAAATCCACGAAACAACTGTCTTTATTTATGGTATGCTCTATTTTGTAAGGCAAGTACAACCAGAATAATGTTCTTGTTAACCCTTTCCCAAACGACAAAATTTTAGGGTGATCCACTTCAAAAACTGCCAAAAATGACAAAATGGATCATGTTATTAAAGATGGGATTTGTGTATAATATGGCACAGAAAATATTGAGACAAAAGGAGAGACTGCTGGTTATCAGCAGTTTCTTCTTTTGTTTCAATTTTTCCCCAAGCCTTTTCTATTAGGGACGTCAAAACCAGGTCTTGTTTGGGAAAGGGTTAAATAGTTCAATTATTTATATTTTCAAAACTATTTTCCCTGCACAATAAGTTTTAACTGATTAAAATAATACTTATTACTATTCAGGTAACAATATCAGAGTTTCCATTCACGCAAAATTGTGTGTGAAACACGCATATTTGAAAGAAATCACGTACAAAATTACGGCCCCCGTACCTGATTTCACACACAAAATTTGGATCAGCATCTTTAGGTGCCAGATATTAATAGATCTAGATCTATATCAAACAATTCCGAAAATGAAACTAACCAAGGAAACTCCGGAAACTAGAGTAAATCTGTGTTACTCATATGCGATGATTTGAGCAAGATCAAAAACGCCGCAAACACAGTCAATTGATGACGTAGTCATTCCAGTTTCAATATAACCATGTGATGTTTACGCACCCAAATAAGGTTACGTTTTACTATGGTTTGTTTACAAAAGTCGCGCGTGCAAAAAAAAGCGGGAAATGGGATAAAGCAATGAAAACAACACGCTATCTACGAAGTAAATACACTGACGTTAGATGGTTTTGTCTCTATCTTTCATGCCGCCTCGCGATTACACAAATTGACTCATGATTACACAAATGAATTCTGTCTACATATTAAACTGGTGTGCTTGCTCGACCATTTAGACAGCAAATCTAGCTTTCGAATTATAAAAATAAAAAAGTAAGTGTTGCCAGTAATGTAAATTGGCGATTGATTTATCATTTACGGTAAACGAGTCAAGTCTGAGCCACATTCGATTTTTGACCCACTTTTTTAAAAATATTTTTTTTATTGTCGCCTTACTCGCTTATGGCTTTTGAAGTGGCGATCGCCAGCGCATACCCTGTCTGTCATTTATACCGAAGAAACAAAACAACTAGAAGACCTGAAGGTCTTGAATCGCTCCACAGGCCCGAGATTCTTTAAATATTTAAAGGGGCTCATTCTATGTTTTTATGCTTCCGAACTGTTCGGGAACTCATATTTGTGCATGGAAAAACAATTAGCAATGGATAAAAACCTCAATCTCGGCGAAAAAACATTTTTCCTTTGCTATAGATCAATCCTTTACAAGCGTGTTTACACATTCTATTTTTACTTCAAAACAAGACAAGGTCAATGTCAACGAGACACACCTCCGCGATATTAACACACCGTACAACCGGCTGTGTGGATGACTGTGACCTTATTTGCGAGGATTATGTAAAAAGGTTTATTTTTTACAAGCACTGAACATTTATACGCGTATTTATCAACTATAGAATACCAAAGATCCTTTCGTTTATTTATAAAAGTAAATTCATTTGACCTACCATGCACATGACATCAGATGCCGAATCTGTCTTCGCTGACTTTCTACGCAGCCGGTTGTACGGTGTGTAAAATCTCGCTGAGCACATATGACGTATCTCTGACGTAATTGATTTTTGAAGGTTGGGCATATGTAGCCATTACAAAACAAAAACAAGGACGACCAGCATGTTATTAATTGACTTGGATTTTAATACTTAATAAAGCTCGACGAGTGGTAACAATGGACATAAATGATCTACCCTTTCAGGTTGGTAATTTCATACGTTATTTCTGGTTTGTAATTATTGTGCCATTTGCATTTTCGACAGCCTAGCTCGTCCCCCTTTAATCCAAGTGTTGATTAGCTAGTGAAAAAAACGTCACAATTAGCATTTTTTTTTTCAAATTGAAAGGCATATAACTGAGGATTTATCTTCCTATCAAGCTAAGAATCACACTAATGCAAGATCTTAACTTCGTCTACATCATGTTAAGTTTTGAGGTGCTTGTTCAATACTTGTAGATATACAGAGAGTAAAACGAAGTCGAAAATAGCAATTTTGTCAAATTCTAGGGCACATAAAACTGGATTTAAGATTCAGATGATGCTGAAAATTATATCCATGCATGATCTTTTAGCCAGTAAGATTATGTGAAAGTTTCATATTGATTGGGAGATATTTATGGCTGTTTGAGTAAAAATAAGGTCAAAAATGGTAATTTTGTCAATTTCAAGGGGACATAACTCATGATGTAAAGTTCAGATTAAGCTGAAAATTACACTCTGGTAAGAACTTATGTTCACAAATATTGTGGTAATGTCCTGTCTTGATAGGTCAATATTTGTAGTTGCTAGAGTGAAAACAAAGTCAAAATAAAGCCGAAAATGACAATTTTGTCAATTTCAAGGGCACATAACTTATGATATAAAGTTCAGATCAAGCTGAAAATTATACCTAGCACAGACCTTATTGTCATCAACATTCTATTAAATTTTTGTCTTGATTGGTAAATATTTGTAATTGCTAGAGTGAAACCAAGTAAAAATTGGGCCGAAAATGACAATTTTGTCAATTTCAAGGGCACATAACTCATGATATAAAATTCAGATCGAGCTGAAAATTGCACTCAGTCAAGATCTTATTGTCACCAACATTTTTACCAAGTTTTGTGCTGATTGGTTGATATTTGTAAGCGCTAGAGTGAAAATAAAGTCAAAACAGCCATTTTTTTAAATTCAAGGGCAGATAACTCAAGACTTTCTGATTCAATCAGCATTAATTTTAGGAATCTGATAGAGGACCACCCAAGGATCATTCCTGTGAAGTTTGATTGAAATCCATCCAGTAGTTTCTGAGGAGAAGATTTTTAAAGAAAAAGTTGACGACCGGACGCACGGACGGACGGACGCACGCACGACGGACACAGAGCCATGACAATAGCCCGCTGGCCTGAAGGCCAGTGGAGCTAAAAATGCATTTTTTTGTGTAATTTGATTCAGATCGCAGATTCCCGAAAAGCTGATTTTTCCAAATCGTACCATGTCGGCGAAGGATATCGGAATATAGCCATAATTCGGCACAACACTTTTAATAAGCGTGCATTGCAAATTACACACATATTTCATTGTTTTATTGGTTTTTACCCCTATTTTCTGTCCCATACCCCTATTTTTTAATGACAGTGCGTGCAAAACCCCTACATAAAAATCCGAGTGGAAACACTGAATATTTTAGGATCATAAATAATGGAATCTGTTCCTTATAAGAATCAGCATTTCAATATGTTTGATTAATTTTATTTTAGTAATGGAAAGAGTACAATCATGTGCTTATAATGACCTCTCGTTTTTGCAGAGATTTGAAAATTTCTACTTTCACTTCGCAACTGCCGCTGTATCCTGGTATTTTGGAAAGTTTGTATAGATCTAAAGATCTAGTTTTACATTTTGATGTGAGGACCACCCAATAATGTGAAGAATGTCTATTTATGAACAAAATATTTCTTTATTTATAATTAGATGCAAAAATCAACTGGTCAGGCGGGTCTGCTGTTCAGATTATCAGCAGGTCCGACCGAAAATTAAGTGGTCTCGGACCGTCGGACTTGAGGGAATCTCGACCCCTGCTAGTCTCCTATCTGTATTTGGCAAAGGAAAGTTCATTGTCAGTAAGGTAGTCCACCCCTAATGAGATTCGCACAATGTTGGAATTATTCTGGTGCGATCATAAACATTCGGCGGATGAACTATCCATCGCCGAATGTTTATGACCGTGCCCCGAATGAGTTCGGATACGTAACAATGACGCTCGACAAAAGCCGATGTTTTATGAATTGAAAATGGCGACATTATGGTATTCTACCTTAAATCAAGATTCTTTTGTTTCTAGCTAACAAATAAGGGAATTAGAATATATGCCGTCGCCAAAGTCTAGTGGGGCATTTCCTAACAATAATCCGACAGATGGAAAATTTTTTGAATCTCTAGGGGGTCAATTAGTTGCAATAATGTAACCGAAACCTTTTTGAATTTTGATATGGGTTTCGGTTACAATTCCTTCCTATTCATTGCAATGGAGCAGGTGCTGGAATGATTCATTCCAGCAAGTTTAGCACAGTCAAACTTCAAAATAAAGCTATGGAATGTAGTAAGAATGTTACCTGACAACAGGTTAACTATTTTTCTGCCAATCCAGCGTAGTTTTATGTTGAAATCACTTTCAAATAAAGTTCAATTCAATTTTGAAGCGGAGTACCCACCCATTTTCTTCTACTGAGACTTGAATTTTCCGTTGGGAGAAATAATTGATTACATTTCTTGTTGATAATTTTTAACTGAAATTGTGCCATGGAATATCTTTTTATGGGATACACATCTGATTAGATATGTTAGTTTTCAAAAATTCATGGGAGAAAATGTGTTTTCCACTCTTTTGTCTTGCTCCACAAGAAGGAATAGGGTGGACTCGTAGCCACAAACCAATCAAGTTTGTGGCTACGATATCGCAGCTAGGGGGTCAATGAGCAATTCAAACAAAAAAAAAAAAAAAGGACATGATCTCAATGTTCATTTAAAATTAAAGTCAGTTGCAGGAACATTTGCTAAACAGAATCCATATTTTCCAAATAGTAAGACAAAGTAAAGAATAACTTTATTTCTAATACGGAAATGTTGTTGTTATGAAAAATCAAAACAAACCTGCTGCGAAATGAAGGGGCGACGATTTTCTCCCGGCCGTGTCCTTAGAATTAACATTTAGCGTGTTCACAAGTTTCTTCACTTTATTCAAGTCTCCGTTTCTACAAGCTTCAAATAATTCTCGGCCGGGATCGTTCTGGGAGGGAGAGTTTTGTTCGAGCATAACACGACGGCTCGTCGCCATCTTTGACCGTATTTCCTAAACATAGACTGGAAACTTTTGTAATTATAGACTGGGAGGTAGAGGAAAATTTGAGTTTTAAAAACCAATTTCCACAGAAATTAATTAGATCTACACTTTTTTACGCTTCAACAAAATAAAGGCTTCGGAAACTATTGTAGAAAAGGATGAAATTTCTTGTCCCAAGTAATTTCTTCATTCTCCACAATGTTTTTACAAAGAAAGACCAAGAAATATAAAATTTCATCTACTTCAAAATGTTGTCTGCAACATCTTTTGAAATTGTGTCGTCTGGTAATGGGTTAAAACATCCTTTTTCTTATGTATAGAATTTAATAGATAAGAGAAAAAAAGGAAAAGCGCAACATTTTAGGACAATATAACCATTTCCCAAACAATCTTTCAATCAATCAGCTTAAAATAGTGTTTGAACTGTCCAAATCTGATTCAGATCCAAGAGGGTTCGATCATACAAATAGGGCCGTTTGTTTTCCTAGTATCACACAGTTTTGACTGAATCTCTATATGAAAATGAAATTATCAGGCCACAGAGGGGTTTTTCGTTTGAACCCCCTCTGGATCCAACACTAGAAATTGTTGTCGTTGTTGAAAAACGGCAAGTTGTAGAATGCATGTTATTAAATGAAGAAGGTCACTGTGTTCACATATGATTGAAGATATCGAGGGTAAAGAGTTACGCATTATCTTGTGGGGCATCAAAAGGTGTCCTTCACCCTTTCCCAAACGGCAAAATTTTAGGGTGATCTACTTCAGACGCAATCCCAGTTAAAGTGGACAATTGACTAATTTTTTTTCGAAATTTTTCATTTTACCCTTCACTCATTCTGGACAAATTTTCTTCTTGGATCACATCTTCTGCGCAAATTTCTTTTGTTTTGTCAAGTGGGCTTGCTTAGTTTTGGATTTACAGACTGTTAAAGGATCAAATGTGTGCATAAAAAACTACGTATTTTAAATAGACCCCTTTGTGAAATGTGTGTCTAATTTCATATTAAGTAATGCATAAAGAATAATAAATCCGATACATTTTGATGAGTATTTGTTTATAAAATGTGAATCAATTGACAATATGGGTGAAAATGGCGAATTGTACCTATGCGAATGAAAATTCAAAACGACCATCCTTGTACAATTCCTTTAATTTAAAACGTTGACTACTTCTAACTCTTCTAAAATACACCAAACAACCTTTAATTTTCTCTCGTATTGTTAAACAAAAGCAATGTGTTATTCCCTTAATCGATATACCGAAATGGAAGGTCAATGATTTGTTACAAATCAACAATAGTTTAAAACTGGTCTGTCCCGAACGTAACTACAGCTTGTCCCGTACGTAATATGCTTTCTTTCCTTTAACATCACAGCCTCTGTGTTATTACCTTTTCAATCAAATCATAATATTATCAGGCAATATCCATTTGCCAGACTCTTTGTCAAAAAAATTGTAATGAAATGAATAAAGGAAAATAAATACAACTCTATAAGCCATTTGGGTGTGTTGTTTTACAAATTAAGACTTCCTAGCCAAATTAGTTTCAATTTATAAAAGTTGAGATGTTCGTATTGTTTTGACACATGAGGTATGTGTAATAACTTCTTAATTAAGTGAAATGTTATCCAAAATTTGCTAGACATCATTACCTCTGATGGATCCAATATACGAAAACGTACGGGACACTTTTTATAAAGGTAAGAAACGCTGAAATAGTCTATTTTAATGCATCAATCTAGTGTAATGTATATGGGTATGAATATATTCCTATATATATCAACAAAAACTGGCATATTTTGTGGAACTTTCTTCAATATTGTAAAAATAGTATCAATTAAGCGTAATCATAATACCATTACGTACGAGACTAGTACGAGTACGTGTACAGTCTATTATGTGCATTAAAAGTCTATTTTGCTTAAACTGGAGTCCTTTAGGAACCCAAAACACATAAAATAAGCACAGGAAACGTTCCATTTCAGCAATTTAAAAACTGAAAACTAAAAATTGCCTCGAACGTTATGGACTCGTACGTCACTTTTTAATGTGTACCCAATTTTATTTGGCCTGCTGTATCAATGCTATTATAGTAATCGGCATAATTCTTTTTGTCATATTTGAAGACACTTCGAATAGTGATTTTACTTGAAGAATTAAACTATTTATAGTTACACATTTTTAACTAGAGTTACTTTAGTTCTTGCCTCGTACGTTACGGAGTTAAAATTACGGTAAATTGTTTAAGAATGATGTTGATTTTTTGAAAATATTGACAAAAGTATATCAAAATACGACTTCATTTTGATTATATATATTTATACTAAAGTAGATTACGCTAGATTAATGTATTAAATGTAGATTTATGTCAGTGTTTCTTAGCTTTAAAGAAAGTGTCCCGTACGTTTTTGAATTTTGGAGACAACGACTCGAGGCTGTTCTACAAATTTTGGATTACATTTTTTATATAAATCTTGGTATCGTTTTGGAGCTCTATGTTTTATGTACAAGATTGGGACATTTCTGTTAGGATAATCTATTGTTGAAATTGACATTTTTGGTTTGAAAGTTAGAATTTATACCCGGAGACATCGGTTTTTCGTACCCCCTAGTTTGATTGTCGCATGATTTTCATATGAAATGGAGTTCTTACGAACGTAAATTATAGATACATTTTTTAGTTATAGGTGTTGGATGAAAATAAATGCGGAGGTCATTTATATAATGTTGACTATTTGCAGCTAGAACATATTGAATGCCGGAGACATCAATTGTCCCATTTAACTGGGATTGCGTCTTCAAAAACTGCCATAAATGACAAAATTGATGTTATCAAAGATAGAATTAGATCTAGTGTAAAATATGACATAGAAAATATTGAAACAAAAGGAGAAACTGCTGGTTATCAGCAGTTTCTTCTTTTGTTTCAATGTTTTCCCAAGCCTTTCCTATTAGGGATGTCAAAACAGGCCTTGTTTGGGAAAGGGTTAGGTGGGAATGGTTGTCCTTATGTGGGAAAGAGTTATGCTTGGACTGTTTCAATTTGAAAGGTGTTGTAGACGAAAATTTAAAGTTGATGAAATTTTAGAAATCTTTCCATTTTGGTTTAGAAAACATTGTGGAAAATGAAGAAATTGATTGTCACAAGCAATTTCTTCATTTTCCACGATGTTTTCCCAAGCACTTTTTTTGTGAAGGTGTCAAAAGGCGTCACTGTGCAGCAATGGGTTAAAGTCTTTTTTTTGACATCCCTTATAGTTTAGGCTTGGGAAAACATTGAGACAAAAGAAGAAATTGCTGATAATCAGCAATTTCTCCTTTTGCCTCAATATTTTCTGTGCTATATTATAAACAAATATTATCTTTATCGGTTTTATCCACACTTATTTTGAAATCAGCAGCAGCTTTCAAGTTAGACTGCCCTAAATTTTTGTCGTTTGGGAAAGAGTTAAGTGCATGGAATGGTCGTCCTTTATGTGGGAAAGAGTCATGCTTGTTAACCCATTACCAAACGGCAAATTTTGGACTGTTCCAACTTGACTTATTTAGAGCAATTTCTTCATTTTCTACAATATTTTCCAAAGCTTTTTTCTTGTGGGACCTCAAAAAACGTCACTGTATGGGAAAGGGTTAACTCTTGTGAAAACATTGCCCCCCTCCCCCCCCCCCCCCCCCCAACCTCCTCTGGATTTGCCATTGAAACGGTCAAATAACTTTTATTGCACACACAAGTTCATTTGTCCCTGATGTTCATCCATGGATACAGAAAGTTGGGTTTATGACTTTGACTTTTGCCCAAATGACCTTAACCCATTACCAGACGACAAAATTTTATACTTGTCCAAATTCAAATGTGTTGCAGAAGATAATTTCAAGTGAATGAAATTGTACATTTTTGTATTTCTTTCTTGAAAACATTGCGGGAAATGAAGAAATAACTTGTCATGAGCAATTCCTTCATTTTTCATAATGATTTCCGAAGTCTTGATTTTGTGGGGTGCCAAAACACGGTGGGGATTGTGCATGATGGGATGGATAATGAATATGGACAAATTTGCCTCGCTTCAGGTAAGAAATCGTGCAATAATTTTCTTATTTCTGCGTCAATTTTCAAGCGGTTTGTTGCATGTACCCCGCATTACTGAGCTCTTTCCTCAGATATATGACGTGTTCGTAGAATCTTTGTACTTTGTCCAAAAATTGATCCCAACCGACCAGAAAAACGACAAAAAATCCAGGTCATTTTTCTAGTCGGTTGGGATAGATTTTTGAGAAAAGTACTAGGAGTTTCCCGATAAGTAACACATCTGAGAAATGGGCTCAGTAAGACGGAGTACATGCAACAAACTGCATGAAAATTGACGATAAAATAAGAAAGTTATTGCACAAATGCTTAACTGAAGCGTGGTTAATTTGGCCGTAGTCGTTACCATTTCGCTTTCTGGTCGGTTGGGACAATATTTTGGAAAAAGTACCACAAGTTATCTAATAAGTCATACATTCTATGAAAGAGCTCGGTAAGGCGGGGTACATGCAACAAACCTTTTGAAAATTGATGCACAAATAAGGAAGTTATTGCAAGAAATCTTACCAGAATCGAGATTATTTTGTCCGTATTTGTTATCCATCCCATCATGCACAATCCCCACCGTGAAAAGACGTCATCAGACAGAAATGGGTTAAATTAAGATGGTGATATGGGACCTACATGTAACATTCTTAAGGGTTTTTTTTAAAGATTTTTTTTTTAAAATATATTCAAGCCTCCATATTTGAAAGAGTAAACAGTCTAATAACTTTTATCGCAAATCAAATGATGGTGGGCCAACCCATGACTGGAGTACAACAACAAGAATTCACCCATCCATGGATATAGAAAGTTGGGTTTATGACTTTGACCTAAATTGCCCCAATGACCTCAACAGTCTCGGGTAACTGAACATGAAAGGCCAACAAAGAATTATAAATGACCAATGGACCAACATCACTCTAGAGGGGATATTTTAAAAACAATTTTCAAACATTAACTCCTTTTGATGCCCTACAAGATAAAGGTTTTGGAAAACATTGTGGAAAATGAAAAAAAATTGACAAGCAATTTCTACATTTCCCGAAACGTTTTTATTAAAAAAAAAAAAAAAAAATGCTGTTAGATCTCTAGATCTAGTTTTCTTCCTTTTCACTTGTAATTTTTGTGTTATATTTTGTATAAATTCCCATATCCCATATTTAACCCTTTCCTAAACGGCGAATTTAAGCCTGGTCCAAATTCAAAGATGTTGCAGACGAAAATATCAAGTGAATGGAATTCAATATTTTTATTTTGTCTTTTTTGGGATGAAAACATTGACAATTTGTGGGAAATGAAGAAATTGCTTGTCACAAGCAATTTCTTCATTTTCCACTATGTTTTTCCACTATGTTTTTCAAAGCTATTATCTTGTGGGGACTCAAAAAGAGTCACTGTGTGGTAATGGGTTAAAAGCACACATTTAGATGTTTATAGTCAGCCTTCAAAATGGAACAGTCCAAAATTGTGCCGCTTTGGAAAGGGATTATCGTCTTTCTCCTTTTCTCCGAATATTTGATCTGTTGTCTCCCACTAGAGGACTTGGTTCTTAACCAATTACCAAACGTCAAAATTTTAGACTTGTCTAAATTTTAAAAGATATTACAGAAGATGATTTTACGCAAATACAATTACTTATGTTTTTGGTCTTTCTGGAATGAAAACATTGTGGGAAATGAAGAAATTGCTTGTTACAAGAAATTTGTTTATTTTCAATTTATTCCTTTATGTTATTGGGCGTCAAAAGCAGTGACATTGAAACAAAAAGTGCATAATTTAGCGAAGACAGAGGTCCATGTAATGGATTCTTTGTCATGAAAAAAACAACAACAACAACAAAAAACCCCCACCCATTAAAAATGGAAAGAAAAGAAAAGAAAGAAGACATTTCTTCATTTTCAACAATATTTTCCATCAAGATAGACCAAACATTTATTCAACTCAAATTTTCGTTTGCAGTAACTACAACCAGTCTAAACGTTTGCAATCTGTTAATGGCTTCGAGGGAGATCATTCTACCAAACCAACAAGATCTATCATTTGACATTCCGTTCTTTGCCATGTATCTGTATCTGAGTTCTTTAACTCCTTCCGTAACACGACCTGGTTTAGACATCCCTAATAGAAAAGGCGTGGGAAAACATTGAAACAAAGGAAGAAACTGCTGATTACCAGCAGTTTCTCTTTTTGTTTTAATATTTTCTATGCCATATTTTACACAAATTCTATCTTTGAAAACTTCCATTTTGTCATTCGTGGCAATTTTTGAAGTGGATCACCCTTAAAATTTGCCATTTGAGACAGGGTTAAGACTGTAACACATTCACACATATTGATGAATTTTGATGCTCCTCAAACAATGGGCTAGAGAAAACATTGTTGAAAATGAAGAAATTGTTAGAGACAACCAAATTTCTTCTTGTCCCAAATTGTTTTCCCTCAAAAAGGCCAAAAAGTAAAATTTCATTCACCTGGAATTGTCATGTGCAACATCTTTAAATTTTGATGTCTAAATTTTTTCTTGTCTGTTAATGGGTTAATGCTCTATTGGAGGACCATTTCAGAAATTGCATCAGTGATTTTGGAGAAAACAATTTTCATTTAAAAAAATTGTGTAAAATGAAGCAAAGAAATTTTTGACACAAAAGGGGAAATGCATTTTCTTCTTTTGCCTCAATGTTTTCGACCAGGGACGTAAAAACATAAGGCGCATTCTTTTGAGCCAGATTTTTTAAGATTTCTTAAGATGTTTTAGATAAAGCTTTTTTCAGACCTAGATTCTGACCGAGATGTTCCAAATGCTCCATACTTCATACAAATGACGTCATGATTACATCATTTGTAGTATGGAGCATTACACTGGTACCATGGAACATTCGAAACAACTTGGTCAGTTCTCTCTTATATTGTTTCTACAGAGTTAACTGAGGGGTTCCGCACGAAGTAAAGGGTAATGGCGCCTCCCATTGAGCGACTTAAAAATCTTGCTCTAAAGAACGCTTTTTCCTAAAATATCGTAAGAAATCTCTAAATATCTCACGAAAGCTCGCTCCAAAGAGCGCGCCTATGGTCTTGTTTGTGAATGGGATTTACTGTTTTCTAATGCTATCCCTGCCGTAGATATCAAATCCAAGACAATTTGATAAGGAAACATAAAAAACGAGCATTTAGGATATAAAAAATAATTATTTTAATCAAAACCATTTACAAATTCAATATCAATTAGGTATAAATAATGACAGCATAATCTCAAGCATTAACAAGAGTCAATAGACCCTTCCCCGATGAAAACATTTAAGACTGGTACGAATTAGCCCATAACCAGAAGACAAAGTTTCAGACTGGCTCAAATTCAAAGATGTTATAGACAACAATTTTAAGTGAATGACGTTTAAATTTGTTCCGTCTTTTGGGTAGAAAACATTGTGGGAAATGAAGAAATTGCTTGTTACAAGCAATTTCTTCATTTTCCACAATGTTTTCCAAAGTAATTATCTTATGGGACATCAAGAAGAGCCAATGTGTGGAAATGGGTTATCCCTTTCCCACACATTGACTCTTTTTGACTTCCCTAAATGAAAGGTCTTGGGAAAACAATGTGGAAAATGAAGAAATTGCTTGTGACAAGCAATTTCTTCATTTTCCACAATGTTTTCTAACCTAAAATGAGGAGATTTGTAAAGTGTCATGAACTTGAAATTGTCGTCTGCAATACCTTTGAATTTGGACCAGTCTAAAATTTTGCCGTTTGGTTATGGGTTAACCCTTTCATTTGCAAGCGCGCTTTAAAGCGCGGTCCAGGAACACTTATACTGTTTAGGGGGGAATGGGCTTTTAAAAGCAATTTTTACACTATTTAAGTTATTATGACATCGGAAATATTGCGCAATATTGAAAAACGCAGTTTTTGCGTTTGTATGAGCTGTAACGATGGTCAGGAGGGGTCAATATTCTGCAGAAGAGGTCCGGCGAATCACCATGTCAGTGCCGGACGAGGATGATAGCGATTACCCTGATTTTTTGGGGGCAAAAAGGTGATTTGAACATTAGAAATGTTTAGGAGACTTCGAATAGTGACTCCAATAGTGATTCCGATAACCCTTAACCGAATCCAGTCCCAAATCGTAGGGGTAGGGGTGGTCGGGGGTCGTGGCAGGGGGCCTGACAGGGGTCATGGGGCTAGAGGTCGAAATTTTGATGAGATGCAAATTTTCTATCAGTTACTCATCATATTGTTAAAGGAAATAGAATAACCTTTCCAATGATATATAGGTTTATGGGTATTCTTCTAGTAAAATCTATTTATTATGCATGTGTATACACGAAGTGCTTGGAAATAGGGAAAAAGTCATTTCTTGGAATAATTCTGCAAACAAAAGGGTTAAAAAGAAGCTTCAGATGAGAATCAAATTCTATTTAACTCTTTATCAAACAAATTTTTGACTCCTTCATTTTGAAACAAGATGCAGACAAAATAATAAATGCAACATAAAGAGAAATATCCTAAATATGTCTAGAAAACCAAGAAGAAAAATGAGAAAATTTTCGCTTTTAGCATTTTCTTTTTTCTGCTCATACATTTTAAAAACTCTTGCTGTTAAAATCAAGGACTGCTTGGAAAGAGTAACAACATCAAATACCTAATTTCAATTTGATACTACGGTGGTAGAGAATGGTGGTAGAGGATATTGAAGGAAAAGGTGAAAATGTTGGCTATGACATTTTATCATTTCCCCCTCAACATTTTCCAAATCTCTAGCTATGGGAGTTATCAAAACTAGGTGATAAATTGGGGAGAGAAGGGCCATGAGAAACAACAAATATTTTTTTATTGAAATTGGCTGCTACTACATGAAAATTAACAAGGAGATCATCAAACATACGTGACCCGTCACACTAAAAAGGGCCTTATGCACGGTCACGTGACTCAGAATTTCAGGAAATCTTCAATATTTTTGTAAATACTTGACCAATTTGAATTCGATTTGAACCAGAGAAGGTTGGAAAATGCCAGGAATTAACTGGACGTGGCAGATTTTTGAAAAAAAAAAAAAAAATAGCTGATAAAACGTTATTGAAGATCAACCAAAATTTGGTTGATCTTCAATAACTTTTTTATCAGTTAATTTTTCCAGATTCCACCACGTCTATCTAATGCATGACATCCGTTCACCTTCTCTACTTCAAACCGAATTCAAATCGGTCCCGTATTAACAAAATTATTGAAGATTTTCTGAAATTGTTGTATCACATGACTATCCACCATGTTATGGGCAGTGTGAAAAGTATAGACCCTAGTCAGTCTGTGAAGTCCACGCAGACTGACTAGGATCAACATTTTTTACTCTGGGGGTAATTTTCAGATTCTAAAATGTTTTTTCTACCTTGCAATATTTTCATTTTCCATATGCAATATCTGGTTGACCTCTGCTAAGTCTGATCCATTTGTCAAAATTTTGTTAAATGAACTGCTCATAAGGTCCATTTTAGCATGAGAGGTCACAAATTATATACAAAATATTTTACTACATTTGACAAAACGTTCAATAACATTTTTACCATTTCTCCAACAATTTCAAATTTTGGACTGGTCCATATTGAAAGTTGCAGTAGATAACAAAGTTATCCCAACTGTAAGAAACATGTACATGTATTTCCTACAGTAAAAATATTGAGGAAAGGAGAAAAATGCTGGTTAGAGGCATTTTCTTTTTTGTCTCAATATTTTTCCATGCCTCTTCTATTTGGCAAATTGAAATGCTTCAGTGTGAGAAAGGTTTAAACAATCTATCTCAAAACAATTTTAACAATGTACTGAACAATTCATCACTAAACAATAAATAGAATTCAACATGCAACATTTTACTTCCAAATAAATGGAACTAAAAAGTAAATGAATTGGAATCTTGGGAAAGTTTAAAAAAAATATCTCACAATTAAATGTGAAGATTTCTGAATTTCATTCCTAAAGGAATGACTTCTAAAGCAGATAATTCAGTTTGCAAAAATAGTTTAAAGCTAAAACTTTACATAAAATCATACAATGTACAATAACCATTTTCCAAACAGCAAAACTTTACACTGCTCCTGTTTGAAAACATTGCAGACAACAAAATGGATATTGATAATGTTAGGATTTGTGTACAATTAAGCAAAGAAAATATTGAGGCAAATGCATAAAATGCTGGATGTCAGCATTTTTTCGTTTATCTCACTATTTTCCCAAGCTTTTTTTTTTTATCAAAGGGCACCATTGTATGAGAAAGGGTTAACACATTAATACAAAATTACAAAATGTCAACTAAAATTCTAAAATTATTGAGTATGGCATTTAGCTCAGTAAAAACATGACACTCATTAAAAATATGGTACAAAAACATGACTGCTAAACTAACAAAATATGCAACATGCAAACAAAATACATGTTGTATGTTTTCAAGAACACATAAAACTATATACAAAACTGAAATTCTGCCCGTTCAAACCATTCCTAGACAGTAAACTATTAGACTGGCTCTTGTTAAAACGCGTTGTAAATGGCGAAGTGAATATTACTAGAAAATTATATGATATTTATTATAGTTTTATATAGTGGCAGAGAAAATATTGAGTGAATTAACTGGAGTGAAGTGGGTATTTTATTATTTTCACTCAAAGATTTCAAGAATTTGAGAGATGCCAAAACTATTAATTCTATACGGGAAACGGTTAACATCACACAAATCACTCTCTAAATCAATATTTGCATTAAATGTAAAAAACAATAAATATACAAACATGTTTGGCACAAGAAAAATGATGAGCTGATATTATTTACATTTGATTAAATCATATCACTGCATTAACCCATTACCACACAGTGACTCTTTTTGACTCCCCACAAGATAATTGCTTTGGAAAACATTGTGGAACATGAAGAAATTGCTTGTGACAAGCAATTTCTACATTTCCCACAGTTTTCTACCCAAAATCACAAAAAAGGAGCAAAATTTCTTTCACATGAAATTATCGTCTGCAACATCTTAGAATTTGGACCACCCTAAATTTGTCGTTTGGTAATGGGTTAAAATTTTTACCCTGTAATAATTACAAGAAAAAGAACAAAAACTCGTAAGAAACAATTTGATGATCTATTGCTTATAGTTGTTATCGCTTTTACTTATGAGCTTCTATCGCTAGGATGTTTAATTGATGCACGCGACATCAGAATCTTTGGCAAGATGTCTTTAACATTTGTGACCCGTCACGCGAAAAGGGACCTTATCCGAACTATAAAATTCCAAATTTTGACAAACTTGTCAGACTCAGCACAGGTGAAACCAAACCTGCATGCGAGAAATTAACATTATACTAAGATAGAGAAAACATTCCGGGTTCGAAAATTACATAAATGTGGAAAATGTAGGCCCTAATCTGGCTGGGCAGACTGCGCAGACTGACTAGGGTCGATATTTTTCACACGTCCTATAAGGTCCCTTTTAGCATGACGGGTCACATTTGTTATGTATCCAGCCCTATTCAGGTGACGCCATAAACATTCAACGATGGAACTTTCCACCTACAAATGTTTACGACGTCGCTCGAATGATTTCGATGTCACATGAATCTCATTAGGGTTGGGCTACCTTAAATCCCAATCAATCATCGTAAGCCATATGACATTGTAAGCAATTTTGAGCCCAGAGCTCAACAAGGCTCTCATCAATTATTTTTGATAAATGAGTAAAATTATAAAAATATAAAAAAGTAACCATTAATTTCTCATGTATTTAAATTATTGTGTCATGTAAAATGTACATGCAGACTAGTAAAAGCTGATGATGTGGATGGATGGCAATATGAGCAACAGACAAAAAGGGGTAAAGACAGTCTAAATTTGTTATTTCATAGCCAAACCCTATGTTGGGGGTACTCATTTGAATCCTCTTGACAAGATGATTCAAATGAGTACCCACAACATAGGGTTTGATGAACAGAAAATGAAGTATTGTGTTTTTAACCCTTTCCCAAACGACAAAATTTTAGGGTGATCTAATTTAAAAGCTGCTCCATACAACAAAATTGATGTTAAAAAGGAAGGAATTTGTCTACAATATAGCACAGAAAATATTGAGACAAAAGGAGAAACTGCTGTTTATCAGCAGTTTCTTCTTTTGTCTCAATGTTTTCCCAAGCCTAATCAATTAGGGACGTCAAAACCAGGTCTTGTTTTGGAAAGGGTTAAAAGCCATTACTCCCTCTTATCTGTATCTCTGCTGTATCAACCCTTTCCCAAATGACAAAATTTTGGTGTGATCCAATTCAAAAGCTGCTGCAGACGACAAAATGAATGCTAATTAAGGTTGGAATATAGCTAAGAAAATATTGAGACAAAAGGCGAAACTGCTGTTTATCAGCAGTTTCTTTTTTTGTCTCAATGTTTTCCCAAACCATTTCTTTCTGGAACGTCAAAACAAGGTCTTGTTTAGGAAAGGGTCAAAATTGTGTCATGTAAAAAGTATTTGCAGACTTGTATAAAGCTGATAATATGGATGGATGGCAAGGTGACTTATTTTTAAAATCAATTATTAGATAACATTTAATGAAAAATATCACTTATCATTCACAGAATAAAACATAAAAACAAAGCATGTACATAGTATTAGAGCGGGGATATGGGTAAAGGGGCCCTTATGACAATAACCTTTTCAAAAACAAGACCTGATTTTGATGTCCCTAATAAAAAAGCTTGCTTCAAAAGAAGAAAATCATGATGAAATTGTCTCATTATTTTCTGTGCTATTCCGTACACCTAAATCCCATCTTTATCAACTTCCTTTTTTTCATATTTGACAGCTTTCAAATTAAATCAGTCAAAGTTTTCCTGACCTGGGAAAGGCTTCCAAAAGGAGCTGCAGGGTGTTGAATAACATAGGATTTATGTAAAATATAGCCCACAAAAATATTGTGGCAAATGGAGAATTTTCTGATAATGACTTGCTTAAATGTGTTCAAAAGCCTTCTCTGAAAGGGACATTAAAATCTGGCTTAAAATGGGAAAGGTTTAACCCCTTCCCAAACAAGACCTGGTTTTGACGTCTCTATAAGAGAAGGCTTGGGAAAACATTGAGACAAAAGAAGAAACTGCTGATAACCAGCAGTTTCTCCTTTTGTCTCAATATTTTCTATGCCTTATTCAACACATATCCTATCTTTGATAACACCCATTTTGTCATTTGTGGCAGTTTTTGAAGAGGATCATCCAAAAATTTTGCCGTTTGGGAAAGGTTTAAAGGACAATATAAATCCTGATGTGTTGTCTTATAGCTTCTCTATTCCTCATAGTAGATGTGAAAGAGCACTAAGGGCCGTGAAGGACCCTGATCATACTGTAAACAAGCTCTTGCAAAACGATGCTTTCTATGCTTCCAAAGAGGTCCCTTACCCATACCCACGCACATTAATTTTTGTTTTTTAACATCGCTGGCTATAAAGGCATATAGGTGTAACGGTGGTCTATTTTATGCTTATGAACAAGACTGTGTTACTATAAATAGAAATGAGCTGAATACTAGATAATGGTGCTAATAGCATTTAAGACAAACATGGATCCATATCAGCCTTTTCTTTGTTGTTCTCTTATACGAGTAGCTTTTTCATTACTTGTAACACCTCTCAGTCAGCAGCAAAGGTAAAGAACAGATTGCGTGCAGATACAAACTTATCGGGATCCATGAATGCTTAAAATGCTACACGGGACCTTTTCCAGATACCAGCTAAAATTCTTTTGTAAACACATATGATTACACGCACAAATAAAAAAAAGATTTGCTCTTATTCATAGTTGTTAAATTCAATGGTCAAACAATAATCTCAAAACTCTTCTCATTCCCCATCAGCTTCAAAGCCGCGTTCACTAAACACATGCATGTAATAGCTGCCTCCGTTCCATGTGACTTTCACAAACACGAACAGCAGAATGGCACAGTGTGCAGGGAATGACCAGTACGCTAGTAAGGCCACGGGCAAGGCACACAAACAGAATAAGTAGTTAAGTCCATAAAATAAAGCCATCTGACCCCTGAAAATGAACATAAAAAAATAAAATTGAAATTTCAGAATTTTCTGTAAACTTATAACATGGCAGTATATATCAAAATATTGTCAATGTAGTCCTAAATCATAACCCTATAAAGTTTCTATTAAGGATTACAACCCATCATTAGATACCAAACACTTTGTGCATCTTTGGGCACATCTGATGGGTTGTAATCCTTAATGTATAAATCTTTTAGATCCATTGGAAACCAATCTATTTAGAGAGCCCATTCAATGTTAAAATAGCTATAACAACTTACTAAGTATTCAACTTGACATAAATACAGATTCTAGCCTGAAATAACTCTGGTCTGAAATTCTAGTAACATGATCAGTTTCCTCAAATTTGTTAATTTTTGCAGAAAATAAGTTGGAGTATAGTTCACTATAAATGACCTGTCAGAGCATCTGTAGTAAATTGTTAGGGATGCTCTGCCAGGTCATTTATCATGAGCTGTAGCAAAACTGTACTTACAGTGGTCCTTTTGAGATATTTATGTGAGCAAATCTGATGGCTAGATAGTTATAACTGTTCATGTAGGGATCTTCTGGTTTCATTATTATGTTCACAATAAGGCAGTAAAATACCTGTAAACAAAACAAGATATTTATGTGAACAAATCTGATGGCTAGATAGTTATAACTGTTCATGTAGGGATCTTCTGGTTTCATTATTATGTTCACAATAAGGCAGTAAAACACCTGTAAACAAAACAAGCAATTTATGTGAACAAATCTGATGGCTAGATAGTTATAACTGTTCATGTAGGGATCTTCTGGTTTCATTATTATGTTCACAATAAGGCAGTAAAACACCTGTAAACAAAACAAGCAATTTATGTGAACAAATCTGATGGCTAGATAGTTATAACTGTTCATGTAGGGATCTTCTGGTTTCATTATTATGTTCACAATAAGGCAGTAAAATACCTGCAAACAAACATATACAAATTCAAAATGTATAGTTCAGCCCAATAAACCCAGGACAACTTTATTTTTGTGCACAAAGTCTGTTAGTTTAGTGTCTTAATAAAACATTGCCGAAGTGACGTCATTACATAATGCAGATGTCCCGGGTTAATGTTGCTGGACTATATTTGATTTCTTCAATCTGAAAGCAGTTGGCTATCAAAATCTGTTAACCCTGAATAAATGATAAATCATTTATTGCAATTGAAAAAGCAACATGTATATAATTCTTTGCACAAAAACATAAGCTTTGCTGTGAAGATATTGATTCATTTAGTATATCCTTCAAGAAACAATTTGGTGGAGCATCTTCTCTCTTTGGCATCCTTTCAACTTTTTGCGACCAAACAAGCTACTTGCAACAAACTTTCAAAAAAGAAAATAATTAAAGGGGTTGGTGCATATGAACTATAACAAGAGCTTCGCAGAGCGGCTTACGCCCGAGAGGCCAGGTTTGTCAGGAAAATTGGCCGTTTTTTTCAATTCAAGGGCAGATAATTCAAACATGAAAAGTTATCAAAATTTTGTTTGCACAACACCACACCTTAGAGATTCATTGTAGTTTGATTGAATTCTGGTTGAAACTGTAGGAGTTGCGCACACAAGAAAATGGGCATTTTTCCTTAAATTCAAGGGCAGATAATTCAGGAACAAAAGTTATCTCAATTCTGTTTACACGTGGTGTGCACAACTAGACACCATGGACATTCACTGTGGTAAGTTTGATAAAATGCTGATCAAAACTGTAGGAGGAGTTGCGCACACAAGAAAATGGACATTTTTTTACATCAAGGGCACATAATTCAAGAACGAAAAAAGTTATCTGAACTCCATAAGCGGTGTGCACAACTAGACACCATGGAAATTCGTTCAGGCAAGTTTGATCAAATTCCGATCAAAACTGTAGGAGGAGTTGCACACACAAGAAATTGCTAACGGACGGGCATTTTTCCTTAAATTCAAGGGCAGATAATTCAAGAATGAAAACAGTTATCTAAATTCTGTAAGCAGTGTGCACAACTAGACACCATAGAGATTCACTGTGGCAAGTTTGATAAAATTCTGGTCAAAACTGTAGGAGGAGTTGCGCACACAAGAAAATGGGCATTTTTTTTAAATCAAGGGCAGATAATTCAAGAACAAAAAGAGTTATCTGAATTCTGTAAGCGGTGTGCACAACTAGACACCATGGAGATTCATTCAGGCAAGTTTGATCAAATCACTATCAAAGCTGTAGGAGGAGTTGCGCACACAAGAAATTGCTATCGGACGGACAGACAGACGGACAGATGGACAACTGGGGCCATACCATAATACGACCCTTCGGGCGTATAAAAAGGCATGAATATCTCATCTGCACTTTAAACAATTTTATACAACTACACCATGTTTCTAATCTTAGACCCTAATTTTATCCGAATTTTCAAAATGGAAAAAATACAAGAAAGATAGATGAAAGAGAAAACCTATCAAATAAAAGTTGTGGATACTTACTGAATGAGCAAAGAAGAAGGCAAAAGGCATGACATATAGCCAGAAGGCATCAAATTCCAGGTTGTATAACATAGGTTTAAACCAGTGTGTCGAGGATTCACCTGGAAACCAGCGTAGTCTGAAATAGAACAGGGAACCATTGCATTCTTCAGTCTGTACTTTAAATGTTTAGTGCAAAACTATGATTAATGTAGGTTAACAGGCAATGTAAACAGGCAATTTACCACCGTTAAGTCTATTATATAATTAAAGTTTTAGGCCTGGGGTAAAATGTTGTGTTTTTTGTAGGCAAATATTTCGTGACTACAGAGCCCTATGAAATGACATCCTAGAGACTTAAACTTGAAAACATCATGCAAAATGAGAAATATAGAATATTTCAAACTTACGAGAATGTGACAAATCCAGGCACAAGATGTATAAAACTTGACGTCATTTTATCATGGTGATGAAACACCAGCGAGTTTCTCCATAAAACAGCGGCCATTAGCAGTGGTCCATTAGCGACACCGAACACTACTCTAAACAAGTTACCATTGTCTGGGTACCTGCAACATAGGGAACAATTATAAAACTTGACAACATTTTATTGTGACGGTTAAACACCAGTGAGTTTCTAAATAAAACAGCAGCCATTAGCAGTGGTCCATTAGCGACACCAAACACTTCACGAAACAGGTTACCATTGTATGGGTACCTACAACACATACAAAACTTTTACAGCTGGTGTTAGTTTAGTATAAATATATTTTATTGCCATCAAAGTGTACATACATGTGCAAATTTTTTACAGCAAGTGAAAAATCAACAGTTGGCAAAGGGCCACAAGTTGTAACAACTTAGATACGGCCATTCCCTTGTGTATGCTGGTGTTAAACATGATAATTATAATAGAGTCTTTTTCACAAATTTCATATCATTAACAAACTTTGCTATTTACCTTTATAGTTAAATCACAAGACAGGCAATCACCATTGTTGGTAAGTGCCTGTACAAATAACGCAGTATTATGAGCAGGTTAACCAGAATAGTTTTGTATAACCAAAGCCTGACTGGCAAAATATTAAGATAGTTCTGCACCTGCCAGAGCGACAAAACACATGTTGATAAGACAGGATTGATGTTTTGCTATGAAAATATTGAGGCAAAACAAGAACAAGAAATGCAAGAGATGTTTGTAAAACATATACAATGTATACTCACTCTAGGGCCATTCTGATGTAGCCATCTAACAATTGAAACAGTCCAGTGGTAGTATATTAGCGAGCATTAAAATAAACAAGAGGGCCAGAATGGCCCTATATCGCTCACCTGAAAGAAGTTTGTGACATGCCCACTTTTTTGTACAAATCATAAATTCTTGAACAAATTTTGAAAAGGGTCACTCAAGGAACATTGTTGCCAAGTTTGGTTCAAATTGGCCCAATGCTTCATTTTTAAAGAGTTTTCGTATGATTTCTCTAAGTCTGATAACACTGCCCTTCCACACCCACATTTTTAGACGACAAAGAAAATTTGTGTACGCATTTTTAAAAGTCACTCAAAGAAAATTCTTGCTAAGTTTCGTTCAAATTGGCCCAATGTGTTTTTAAAGAATTTTCTTAGGGTGTCTCTAACTTCGATAAGCCACGCCCTGCCACGCCTGCTTTATCTGACGAATCAAAATCCGCAAACAAATTTTAAAAAGAGTCACCCAAAGAATAATTCTGTCAAGTTTGGTTCAAATTTGGCCAACGGTTGATTTTTGAAGAATTTTCTTAGGATTTCTCTAAGTCAGAGAAGCCATGTCCTGCCATGCCCACTTTTTCTGACGAATCAAAAATTTGCGAACAAGTTTTGAAGAGTGTCACCCAGGGAACATTACTGCCAAGTTTGGTTCAAATTGGGCCAACGGTTGATTTTTAAAGAATTTTCTTAGCATTTCTCTAAGTCCGATAAGCCACGCCCTGCCACGCCCACTTTTTTTGACGAATCAAAAATTTGCAGACAATTTTTGAAAAGGGTCACCCAAGGAACATTTCTGCCAAGTTAGGTTCAAATTGGCCCTATGGTTGATTTTTAAAGAATTTTCTTAGGATTTCTCTAAGTCCGATAAGCCACACCCTGCCACGCCCACATTTTTTGACGAATCAAAAATTCGCAAACAAATTTTGAAAAGAGTCACCCAAGGAACATTCCTGCCTAGTTTGGTTATAATTGGGCCAATGGCTGATTTTTAAGGAATTTTCTTAGAATTTTCTCCAAGTTCAATAAGTCACGCCCTGCCACGCCCACTTTTCCTGACAAATCAAAAATTCACCAACAAATTTTCAAGAGTGTCACCCAAGGAACATTTCTGCCATGTTTGGTTCAAATTGGGCCAATAGTTGATTTTTAAAGAATTTTCTTAGGATTTCTCTAAGTCCGATAAGCCACGCCCTGCCACGCCCACTTTTCCTGACAAATCAAAAATTCACCAACAAATTTTGAAGAGTGTCACCCAAGGAACATTTCTGCCAAGTTTGGTTCAAATTGGGCCAATGGTTGATTTTTAAAGAATTTTCTTAGCATTTCTCTAAGTCCGATAAGCCACGCCCTGCCACGCCCACATTTCCTGACAAATCAAAAATTCACCAACAAATTTTGAAAAGTGTCACCCAAGGAACATTTCTGCCATGTTTGGTTCAAATTGGGCCAATGGTTGATTTTTAAAGAATTTTCTTAGGATTTCTCTAAGTCCGATAAGCCACGCCCTGCCACGCCCACATTTTTTGACGAATCAAGAATTTGCGAACAATTTTTGAAAAGGGTCACCCAAGGAACATTTCTGCCAAGTAAGGTTCAAATTGGCCCAATGGTTGATTTTTAAAGAATTTTCTTAGGATTTCTCTAAGTCCGATAAGCCACGCCCTGCCACGCCCACATTTTTTGACAAATAAAAAATCCGCGAACAAGTTTTGAAAAGGGTCATCCAAGGAACATTCCTGCCAAGTTTGGTCAAAATTGACCAAATGGTTTAGGAGGAGAAGATGTTTAAAGAAATGTGAACGGACAGACGGACAGACGGACGACGGACGGTGAGTGACCACAATAGCTCCCCATGAGCACTTCATGCTCAGGTGAGCTAACAAAGGGCAATAACTCAATAAATAAGATCGGCAGAGTTTATTTTGCACTACACTTATCCATATTGAGTTCTATCCGCCTATGAAGTTTCATGATTCTACCTTGCATACTTTGAGTAATGCTAGAGGCAAAAGTTAATTGGCAGATGTAAGTTTCACGTGCACTGCACTGCACCTCTCCATAATGAAATCTATCCACCTATAACGATTCATGATTCTACCTTGCATACTTTTCCAGTTATGCTACGGACAAGGTTGGTCTATCGACCATCCAATCGCCATTGCAAAACAATATACCCACGTTGTTCGAAAGGGGGCATGAAAATGCTGCTCATTAGCCTTTTCTTCTTTTGCCTCAACCTTTTCCAAAGCCTATTATGTGAGGGGCGTCAAAACCCTGACTTGTAAGGAAAAGGATTAATATTGCATAAAAGGATATGCAATCTAATAACAAGTTACTGAACCAAGTGAAAATTCTTATACAAGTTTCCATTGGCTGATACCAAACTAAGACATCCTTGACTAATAAAATTGATTTTGATAGATTTTCCCTTGCATAAGAATCTTAATATTTTCCCATACAGTGACGCCTTTTGATGCCCTTCAAGATCGAAGCTTGGAAAAACATTGAAGAAAAAGAAGAATTTGCTTGTGACAAACAATTTCTTCATTTCCAAGAATCATTTCTACACAGGAGTATCCAGAAATGTAAAATATTGTATCTTCAACTTGAAATTGTCGTCTGAAACATTTGACCAGTCTAACATTTTGCCATCTGATAATTGGTTGATATCCATCCATTATCAGTATCTCTACTTACAGTGTTCTCCCCAGCTCAATAAGCTGTATCGGCCCCACTACAGCTTCATGTTAATCAGTGTAATGCCCCTACAGCTTCAAAACTACCCTGCAGCTTAATTTCTTCAAAATGGTTACCAAACAGAGGCATTTTGAGGTATTTCATGCCAAACACTGTTGAATAATACATTTTTGTCATTATAAATGTAATAATTATGAGTAAAATTATTATGGGAAAAGAAGAAATTGCTCAAGATGAGCAATTTCTTCTTTTTCCATAATGTTTTCACTCACGATTATATGCTTTCAATGTTTACCAATTCTCATATAATTTGCCACTACAGCTTCAAAATATTCTGCGGAGAACCCTGACTTACCATATGTAGATACATGTAAGAGTGTTGGCAAAATAACAGAAGTCAATCATAAAGTAGTGGAACTTGAGACGCCTGAAATACATTACAAATAATGGCATTAAAAATTCACAAACGACACATTTTATACTGTTCAAATATGAAAGCTGTTACACATTACAAAATAATGTTGCATTTAGACGAAAAGTTGTATGATTGTGTTGGACTAGTGGCAAAGAAATTATTGAAAGAAAGGCAAACAGATTCAATATTAACTTTTCTCGCAAGGCTTTGGATGAGTTACATTGCCTATATTCTGTATAACACATCATAGTCTTCATAGATCATTTCTTAACCCATTCCCACACAATGACTCTTTTTGACTCCTTACAAGATAATGGCTTTGGAAAACTTTGTGGAAAATGAAGAAATTGCTTGTGACAAGCAATTTCTTCATTTCCCACAATGTTTTCTATCCCAAAAGGCATAACGTTTCAAAATTTCATTGCATTGAAAATGTTGTCAGCAACTTCTTTCAATTTGGACCACCCTAATATCTTGCCGTTTGGTGATGGGTTAATATTCAACATACATGCTCTTTAGTTATCCAATGTAAGAAAATGTTAATTTTTTAAAAAAGATACGATAACTGAAGTCATTTTTCAAAAAGAAATTATAACTGAAGTTTTGTCCATCATTTGTTTCCGGAACATCTTTTATATTTGCGAACATATCTCTGGAAGACATGGATCTTAGAGACCACTGGGGCAAAGGCCACATAAATTATGGGCAATCATAAACAGTATGAACCAAGTACATATGTATTATAGTACATACCAATATTAGATGTGAGCACAGGCTACATAGAATATAGTTATGGGCCCTTGATACCAGTTGACCGCTGGAAATATGGTCTTAATGAACAGCATGAACCAAGCCCTTATGTATTATAATAGATCCACATACCAGTAATAGTCTTGATAACAAGGACCACAGGTTACGTTAGATATGTGTATGGCCCCTTGATACTAGACGACCACATGCGAAAGCGCAATCATAAAGAGTGTAAACCAAGCCCCTATGTATTATAGTAAATACCAGCAATAAATAGTCTTTATAATCAGGACCACAGGAGCACAGGCAACATATCAGTAAAGTATGGGCAATCATAAACAGAGTGAATCAAGTCCCTATGTATTATAATACATACCAATAATAGATAGTCTTTATTATGAGAACCACAGGAGCGCAGGCCACATAAGCTATGGGTATAGCTCCTTGATACCAGACGACCGCATGTGAAAGGGCAATCATAAACAGTGTGGAAAATACATAGACACATTTCTCAAGAACCCGAGTCTTTTCAAACGATCCCTGAAAGAACACAAATAAAACTTCACTGCGATTAATCCTTTCCCAAACAAGACCTGTTTTTGACGTCCTTAATAGAAAAAGCTAGGGAAAACATTGAAACAAAAGAAGACACTGCTGATAACCAGCAGTTTCTCCTTTTGTATCAATATTTTCTGTGTCATATTTTACACAAATCATATCTTTATTATCATCATTTTTGTCGTCTGCAGCAGCTTTCAAATTGGATCATCCTATAATTTTGTCGTTTGGGAAAGGGTTAACCCATTACTAGACGGCAAAATTTTGGGCGGTTCAAACTTGACAGATGCTGCAGAAAACAATGTCAAGTTGATGAAAAATTAAAAATATTCCTATTCTAGGTTAGAAAACATTGTGGAAACTGAAGAAATTGCTTGTCAAAAGCAATTTCTTCAATTTCCGTCATGTGTTTTCCTAAGCCTTTTCTTGTGAGGGAGTCAAAATGTGCCATTGAGCAGTAATGGCTTTACCCTTTCCGTAACGGCATTTTTTTTTATACCAGCACTATTTCAAAGGAGTTGCAAACAATAAAATAAATGATATTAAAAGATGAAAATGTTTGCATAATAGCTTGGAAAATATCAAGGCAAAAGAAGAAAATGATGGTCATCAGCATTTTCTTCTTTTGCCTCAATGCTTTCCAAAGCTGCTCTTGATTGGGGTGTTAAAAAGTATCACTGTTTGGAAATGGGTTAGAGTCGAAGATGGTGCAAACAACAAAGTTCGTAAGTGCTAATGAGGATTGTAGATCTTTTTGTGTATGTTACAGCATGGAAAATATTTAAGCAAAAGGAGAAAATGCTGATAGAATCAGTCGGGATGACGTCATAGCCTCACTTTCATTTTTTCATCGAGGGTACAACCTCGGTCTTTATCGTTACGGGATACCAACTTTGAGGCAGATTATTTCAAAAATCCATCGTTAAAATTCATAAACAAAACTCTTTCTTTAAAGAATGTGATTTAAACTTTCTAACTACCAACGCATTTTTAATAATCGGGCGTAGTCGTCGAGATATTAATGCTGAAAGTTGGTTATGCTTCAACGAAAAAGACCGAAGCTTTCACCTCCACCGAATGAGTGCAGGTCCGCTGACGACGTTTTTGATTGGCTGAAAGAATTGTGCCGACCGGGTCAATTAACCCATTACCAAACAAGACCTGGTTTTGACGTCTCTACTAGAAAAGCCTTGGGAAATATTTTCTGTGTCATATTTTACTCAAATACTTTCTTTAATAATATCCATTTTGTTATATGTGGCAGCTTTTGAAGTGAATCGCCCTAAAATTTTGTCGTTTGGGAAAGGGTTAAAGATCTATCTGCATTTTTTTTCTTTTGTCTCAATGTTTTCAAAGTCTTGTTTGTTAGGGAAGTGTACCAGGGCTCGTTTTTGAAAGGGTTAACCTCAATATTTCCTAGGATGCTGCAGTTATTCAATCTTTTAATCATTCATTTTCTGGTCTTACAACATCTTTAACCCATTCCCACGGCCACACAGCGACGACGCCCCTCAAGAAAAAGGCTTGGGAAAACATTGTGGAAAATGAAGTAATTGCTTGTGACAAGCAATTTCTTCATTTCCAACAATGTTTTCTAAACATAAGCAACAAAAAATCTAAAATTCCATGCACTTGAGGTTGTCGTCTGCAACATCTTTGAAATTGGAATGGTCCAAAATTTTGCCGTCTGGTAATGGGTTAAATTTAGTCCAGGGTAAGATTATGAAGTGTGTGCAAAGGGTTTTAAACATCTATTGATCTACACGCGATTAATAAAATATACCGGTAGTCGTTTTTCAACGAAAACCTCGTAACTGCAGCTTGTTTTAAGCTGCAGTTACGAGGTTTTTGTTGAAAAGCAACGATGTGCTGAAGTTCATTGATGCATTGCAAAATATTACAAAATGTTGCAGCTCAAATGATTTTGGATAAAGAAAAGTGAATTATTTTGACATGCGAATGAGAAAATGTGTGTGAATTTTTGTCGTCGTTGTTGACGTTATATTGGTAAAAATGGAATTCCCCATAAAAATCCCATTATGACAAAACACACCCTGATAAAAATATCGATCAGATGCTGATTTCATTTAAGAAATTTTGAGATGAATATTCTCATCTCTTAGATTCATATGTAGAGTAAAACAAACGTTGTTCAAATATCGACGTAATTCCGGCTTTTTTCGTGACGCACTTCCGGTGCTAAAAATAGAGCGGGAAACCAGTCGGCCGTCAATAGAGATAAGCTGTGTTATGAATGTAAAGATAAATCGCCCAATCACTCGGTTTTAAAAAGTAACTAAAGTGAAATTATTGCACAAATCCTTATCTCAATATGTACAGGACCCTCTCTGGATCATTGTCACGATGTATGAAGTTGTATTAACGCGCTGCTAGACGACAAAACCTTGATTTGTTCAGCAAGGGCGGATCCAGGATTTTTTTCCAGGGGGGATCAAAGCCCAAATGATGGCTTTTATTAAGAAGTTATATAGTCAAAATTCAATATTCAGCCAATTCCAGGGGGGGTCATGACCCCCTGACCCCCCCTCTGGATCCGCGCATGTTCAGGTATAATAGAGTGAATGGAAACTTCCATTTTTTGGTCGTTCCGGGTAGAAAACGAATTGGAAAATAAAAAAAATCATTTTCCAGAATATTTGTTGTTGTTGTTAGGCATTTCCCTTCGGGCATCACATAGCATCATTATACATGAGCGTGAACCTTTCCCCAACGGCACAATTTTAAGATTATTCAAAGATGTAACAGAAAATAATTTTCAGTCGATAAACGGGATAAGAATCACTATGGAAACTGAATAAATTGCTTGTCACCAGCAGTTTCTTCATTTTTACAATGTTTTCTCGAACATTCAAATCACTTGCAATAATACAGACAAAGATTGTGAAGAAACACCGAAAAACGTGTTTCAACATAATTTATTCCTTAAAAATTGTTTTATACATTGACAACTGGTGTACATACCTGTTTGCTCGTGTACAATTTCCAAATATGATTCAATATAGCACTAAGACAAATTAATCTATCACGTTTTAAAGTAAAGGTGTTTAACCCATTACTGCATAGTGACGCTTTATGACACCCTCATAAGAAAAAAGCTGTTGAAAACATTGTGGAAAATGAAGAAATTGCTTGTGACAAGCAATTTCTTCATTTTCAATCATCTTTTCTACCCAAAAATAGAAAGAATTCTAAATTTTCATGAACTTGGAATTGTCGTATGCAACATCTTTAAAATTCGAAAAGTCCAAAATTTTGCCATCTGGTAATGGGTTAATAAGCACTGAAATACATGATGTCAGTTTGTAGTTTGATGTCGTGTCTATGATCATGACTTTTGTGTTGACAGCTGAACGAGGCGTGAAACCCCAATCAATTCAGTTAGATTCACGTGTTGACACATTTCAAAAGGTCTGTGTGGTGTTAATGTCACGTGTGTTATATGGCTGTCAGATAATTAAAAGAATGCCGCAAATTGATTGAGATAACAGTCAAACAACTAAAACTTTTCCAAACAACATACTTGAAAGTCACTTACTATAATCGGGTAAACGTTAGGAGAATTTAAAGACTCTTGACAGAGGAAATTTTTTTCTTTTTCTGTAATTTTATGTATTCATCCGTATAAATAGTGTGTTTTTTAATTAAATTTGGATAAAAATGACTTATTTCAGTGAAATAAAAAGATCTAATAAAACCTAACGTCTGCAACAAATTTTAATTTTCTTATAGAAATAATAATGATGATGATAAAAAGGGCTTGTTTTCAACCTCATTTGCAAAACGTTTTATTCAGCTAAAAATTAAAGAAGAAAAAACTAAATCTAAATCTGCATCTTATCATTGACTTGTTTACCAAGGATGCGCTAGAGGTCTAATATTTTTTTATTTTAAATTTATGAAAGCTGACACAATACAACTATTTCTTTTTACATTTTAGATAAGTATAGATCTTTTGGGATATTTCAGAATTTTTCTAAAGCACGTTTTATGATTTATCTCAAATTATTCTATCCAATTGATGAGTTGACTCATCGAAGACGGAAATCGATGCTTTTAAACAAAAAAACGTAACTGTAGCTTGTTTTAAGCTTCCGTTACGAGGTTTTTGTTGAAAGGTGACGGATTATTCTTCGGTAAAGATCATAAGAGCAAGGCGTTCATTAAATTCTTGAGGCATGTGTTTTCAAGAAGTCACTTGTGTCATAATTTTGTGTTAGATTGGATTTAGAAAAATGTGTCTCCTTCATCACAAACAATGGATATACAAAATGTGAAATAAGAGTCGGTTGGATTTAAATTTTATATCAATTGTCTTGTAAATAATGTAAGTATTTTTTGTATTAAGAGCGGCCCCGTATTCGCACTGTGACCTGCGCAAACAGACAAATAATAATTTAAAAGCACAATATATTTCTCTGTATACATTTATTTGATTTATCTCATACAACAACACAGTTGTAACATATGATTTATTACATCTTCGTGATAAAAAGGCAAAACTTATCACTTGATTTATTACGGGAATTCAAATACATGCACTTTCTTTGTCAGTACATTGTTAAATTACGAAGCCGTTTTACGCACAAAAGTACACAAATAAAGTATAATTTTATCGGAAATTCATTTTTAAAGTTCAGCAAACTCAATCTAACGACTAAATTGAGCTAAATTGGTAAGATTGTTTGTACTATTTTGACTATAAATATTCCTTCCTTATTAGTGGCTAATTAACCTGCGCTTTCGATGGACGGCCATTAAATTGAACAGGTATGTGAATGACGTCATATCGTCATAGCCTGGCAGCTCCTATTGACGATAATGTGACACGTAAACAGGTGTCCGATTAGGGGCCACGTGAAAACGGATCAAAATAATAAACAAACTCTAAAAATAGACAAACGAACCTGAAAACCTTCATCAAAGCCCTCCACACGACTTGATTCTCTAGTTTTTGTGGTCATTTTAGTTAAGTCTGTGATTTCTCCCGATTTTTCTTCCATTTCAATCATTTCCGCGTCACCATCTCGATCTATTTATTCAATCTACACATTGAACCGCATTGAACACAAGTGATGCACTGACCTACTTTCTTTATCTACACCTATGACAAAAGGCTATTTATAGACGGGATGGTTTTTCTGTAACCAAAAATAGCACACTACAATCTGTGCCACCACATACAACGTTAAACGTTTGGTGCTAAAATGTCAGAACATATGCTGAAAATATGTACATTAAAAGTGACCAGAGACCATGATCGAACCTAATCTTACAACGTCAAGAGACAGACTGTCCCAAACGATTTTTAATTCGACGAAGAATTGAACCCTTCTCCAAGCAAGACCTTGTTAGGCTAAATTGACATTAGGCCTATACCTGATGCAAAAGGCCAAAAACATAAGACAAAAGGCAAAATGTAGATAACCAGTCTTAATCCTTTGTCTCGATACTTTTGTCCTATTTTGTAGGCCTACTCAAATTCAATATGTAGCAACATCTATAACAAACCACAGGGAATTTTAGCGATGTTGAAGGTGTCCCTTCCTTATTAAAGAAGGAAGGATAATCAAAATCGCTAAAATTCCCTGTGTAACAAACACCACCCCATTCGAGTTTGAATTTAGATCACACTAACATTCTACCGCGAAAGAAAGGGTAAGAGGTAAAAGAGCATGCTGGTCAAAATACATGTTGCAGTTCTAAGAGAACATAGAATATAAGCTAGTCCATAGGCTATAACAGCGTTTAAAAACTTTGAACTAGAAAACGATGATCATACACATATCTCCCTTTTCCATGATATTTTCTGCAAATTCATGTGTATGAAAAACTAGGTAGGCTATCATTTGGGAAAGAGTTGAGATGACATTTTACTGTCAACAGTGATCTCAATCTTTAATATTTCATTTACCAGACGGCAAAATTTTATACTTGATATCCTTCAAATATGTGGGCTGGCAGACTGAGCACAGACGATACTTTCAAGTGAATTTAACTTTTACATGCTAGATAGAAATCATTGCAATAATGCAAAATAAAATATTTTCATAAGCAATTGCTTTTTTCTTGTTTTTTATCTTTTTTTTCCAAAGTCATCAAAAGCCTTTAGATCTATCTCACGGAGCATCATTTGAAGCGTCCTTATTTGTGAAAGGGTAAAAATGCCCACAGGGACTAGGTACACGCATTGTCATTGTTCAAACAATATCGTGACACTATACGTGCATGCATGTACACAATGTGCATCACGGTGCATGCACTAAATTCATGCATATACCAAGTATGGCGAATTCTAATCTTTTACCAAACAAGACCGAATTTAGACTCCCTAAAATACAAAAAAGGCTGGAAAAAGAAGAAATTGCTAATTATCAGCTATTTCTACTTTTGCCTCAATGTTTCAAGCTATATTATACACAGACGCTATCTTAATCAACATCCAATTTGTCGTCTGCATCAGCCTTCAACTTGGATCACCCTACAACTTTGCCGTTTGGGAAAGGATTAAAACTACACACACAAGTACTGACAGAGGGCATGGAGTTTGGGTTTATTGGGGGTTTACGCCGTTTTCAACTGCAAGGGTCATATCGCGGCGGCTGGAGCACATAACCATGGATTCCTGTTGTTTCTCAAACCAGTACTATCACAACACCCTTACCGAGCCTCCAGCTGCTCGCCCACTTAGGTAAACGATTTCAAAACATGGGTGGGTGACAATTTTGTCAGAAAGGGTATTTGCCGCGGCCGGGTATCGAACCCGGGACCTCTCGAATGAGAGGCAGATGCGCTACCAACTACAGAGGGCATGGATTCACAGTTTGAACATTGAAAGTAAAAGTATACGCGAAATCACTTCATTTTTCCCTTTCGTTTTTGTATGACGTCGGTGTAAATGCAAAACCTCGTATGTCGATTTTTGCGATTTTCAAAGTAAAATTGTATTTATGACTCATTATTATTTTGTGAACAATATGTCAAAATTTCATGCAAAACCTTTTACTTTGGGATAAGTTATTACATTTTTTTCATTCCCCGTAAAAATCTTAAAAACGAGATACGAAGTTTTGTATTTACAACGACGATGAGTAAGATCAGTAAGGCCTAATCTATATATTTATTTCTAATTAGATTTTTAGACCCCTCACCATGTACGCGTACTACGAAGATGAACATCTGTTACAGTCCCAGAACATCATGGAAAACAATTTCTTCTTTTCTGACAATGATTTTTATCAACAAAACTAAAAGTGTAAAATTTCATTCAGTCGAATTGTCGTTAGTAGGCCTAACGTCTTTGAATTTGGACCAGTCTAAAATTTTCCGCCTGGCATCATCACGCACCATAAGCATAACGCATAAACATAACGCATAAAACTTTTTAATGAAAACAAAATCGTTGCGTTTCTTTTTTTGGTATCGTTCCTTCGTAATTCAGATAACAAATCGATTTTAAAAATCAACTACGTTACGCGATTTCTAAAGCCAGTCCTATTTTGTAAGATGTTGTTCATTTGTTATGGCATAAATAGACTTGTCTGTCCTTCGTAGAATGAGACATGCGCAGACATCGACGCCAGAGGAAATTGAGATTAACAAAACCTCGGACTTTTTTTTTTCGAGCGCTATCGTTACGTTTCCGAACCTATTCGGGCGCAGTCGTAAACATTCGGCGTCGCTCGAATAATTCCGGCATCGCGTGATTCTCATTCGGGATGGACTACCTTAAGTAATGAAGTAGGGCGATGACCGATGGGGAATCTTCAAACAAACAGCCAGATGTATAGTCCAGCCACGATATAGTGGTTCGTGTTTACAAATTTACCCGTGAAAATAATGGGAAAAAGCGGTTCATAACATCAAAACAAGTTGGCATGCGTTGGTTCGAATCTTGCAGGTGTTTCATACCTGTAAGATTAGCACCAAGGCATGCAAAATTACGATAGTTTTAAGTTCGACGTAGTGTTGTTTACATTGGTAAATTTTGTAAACATGTACCATAATATCTTGAGCGGACTACAGGGGCCTGTTTCATCAAACCATTTAAGTCGTATTTTTGACTTAAAAAACGTCCTAAATACATTTAAGTCGTAAGTCGCGTTTCATCAATGTCTTAAGACTTAGAAAGTTCCTACTTTTTGACTTAAATTTAAGACCAATATTTTGGTGACTTAAATCGGACTTTTGACTTAAATTTTGTCTTAAATGGTCTACAACTGATGATTGGAAACAATTTTCTTTTGGAATCGGAGGCTGATGGTCAAAGACTGAAACGACATGGACATACACAAGGCATGTGAATATCTTGCTACATGTACAAATAAAATAAATCATTTGATTAAAACATCTATTACACCGCTTCGAACCCACCAACTCTTTAACGTTATGTCAAGTTAGACCTCCTTGTGACGTTCTAGATAAAGACACCTTCAACAACATAGAGAGAAAAGAAGAAAATGCTGCATTTTATCATTTATTTAAAAATGTTTTGTACTATAATTATGTCCAAAATCCATCAGCATCCATTTTGTCAGAGACTGGGCTCACTTTATCTGAGTATGAACAAGGGCACACATTGCTAAGCGATATATACAAAACGAATATTATTCGTAAGTACAAGTCTTTTTTCTGTCTTTTAGATTAATAAGAAATATTAATTCTGTTAAGTCGTAATTCAACGTCTGATGATGGATATACAATCATGGATAGAAAACAGGACAAACAGAGGAAATGAAGGATCATTAATGCTTTTTTATGTAAGTCTTTGACACATGACGATGCTTCAATTCAAGTATATGCCCTTACTGCTAAAAGTTAGAATCCCAGACTGGTCAGTTAAAATGATAGCTGGATCAGTATAATATGAAACAGACAGGTTAGAAATACACTTATTTGACACAAACAGAAGTTGCTTACACTCAAAATTTCCGTGGCATGTAAATGTATTCGTATAACTCATCTTTTAAAACCAAAAGAAATAAATTATTTGCTTTAAACATCTTAAACCCGCTTCATTTACCCCCCCCCCCCCCCCCAAACAAAAAGAGAAAAAGAGAGAGAGAGAGAAAAACAGAACAAAACAAAACACCATTATTTACCCTTTAAACCCTGTGTCTCATTACACACTGCCGCTCACTCGAAATGTCCCGAGTTCGATACCCGGCCCCGGCAAATGCCCTCTCTGACAAAATGTCACCCATCAATGGTTTGATATCGTGAACCTATGTGGGTGAGCAGCTGGGGGCTCGGTTAGGGTGTTGTGGTAGTGCTGGTATGAGAAACAAAAGGAATCCAAGGTTAGGTGCTCCAGTCTCCGCGGTGTGACCAAAGCAATTGAAAACGGCGTAAAACCCCAATAAATTCATTAGAAAAATAATTTGTGTCATTCCTCTTAAGGACAACTTCAATAACATTGAGGGAAAGGAAATTGCTGCACTTTCTCACTTTTTGATCTATACATGTTCTGTGCTATTACTCATTAACATTTTGTCGTCTGCTTTAGTTTTCAAATGGACCCAATCTAAAGTTGTCTTGAACCGTATACAGGTTCTATCATTGGCAGTTACATTTTCCCACGGAACGTAAGAGACTTGTGATGACTTTTGTCTGAGGATGGACAACGACAACATATTCAACATCATCAATCTAGCCATTAACAAATACTTATCATATTGTTTATTTTATGATTGTAGTCCCTGTAGAGTCCACTTTCAGCATAATAAAATGTCGTACATGTATACCGAATTAATAAATTTTCTGATAGATGTTAAAACGTCAAAAGCGACTACAACAAAAAAAAAATGTTTGCTTTCTCAAATTTCATTTACAATAAAAATGGCATTATCATATTGAACAAAAACAAAATCTGTCATAAAAAGTAAAAAGCATTTTCCAAATTTTGTTTTGTCCGGGATTAGGTCTTTCATAATATCTTTCCATTCTGGCTTCCCTAGTGTATGGCCTTTTTTGCAGAATTATTTTGCTTTGGGGAGAAGGATAAATTTTTACATTATTGCACGACGCTTCCTTAAATCTTTTTTCCACAAAAAGATAATTCCGATAGTAGAAAAGATTTTCCCTTTGTCCAACAGTGCTCAAATCCCAAGTGTTGAATTCTCGTTTTACTTTGACGTTTGAAAAGTTTCTATACATTACAATGACAAAATTTAGCTAAAATTAGGACTGCACGTGATTTTCTGGGGCCTTTTGATCGAGCATAACTAAAGTAGGACCTATTTTGATGAAACGCAAATTTAAGTCGTAAGAACTACTTAGGACGTTTTGATGAAACTGACTTACGGACGTCCTACAAAAGGTCTCAGGACACTTTTTAAGTCATTTCCTAGGACGTTTTTGATGAAACCGGCCCCAGGAGTCCGGTTATTGTCCACCCAAATTAACCCGGGACAATTTGATTTTCGTGCGCAAAGTCCGTTAGTCTTTTAACAAAAAAATGCCGAAGTGGGGGTCATTACATTATGCAGCTGTCTCGGGTTAATCTTGCTGGACAATATCCTACTTTCCCAACTGTCACTATTTCAAGGCCTTATATTGATATAGGGACACGTGTTTTTGATAAAATAAAATATTTAAAACCCTTTCCCAATAAATCTGCTTTTTGACTTGTGTAATAGAAAATGCCTGGGAAAACATGCCTCTAGACAAAAGAAGAAAATTCTTATTATACTACCGGCGTTTTCTTCTTTACTTCGATTTTTTAGTGCTTTATTGTACACAAATCCTGTCTATATCAACATACATTTTTCGTCTGCAGTAGCTTTCAAATTTGAATTGTCAAATCACTGCTGTTTGGGAAGAGGCTAATTAACAAGATAACTAGATAACCGACTACCAAAGAAGCAAAGTTTATCTGAAGTGACTCAATTTACTTTGACCTTCAAGTTAATTAGCTGAATGTAAATACATAATTGAGTCGGGATCTGGAAAAAACGTCCCTTATGGCATTTGAGAATAACACGGATCCAGATCAGCCTGCGCATACGCACAATCTGATCTAAAATGTCATAATAGACGTTTTTCGAAATCCCGTCTCATATGTATTCCTTTACCTAAACAATGATCCATGCTTTTGAAGCTCGAGAGAGTGCTTTGAAAATGTTATAGAACGTATTCCCCTTTAACTTCAACATTCTCTTTTGAAATAAAATATCGTCGCCTTTCAACGAAAACATCGTAACTGCAGCTTGTTTTAAGCTGCAGTTACGAGGTTTTTGTTGAAAAGCAGCGATTAGGAGTTTGAGTTTATTGGGGTTTTACGCCGTTTTCAACTACCAGGGTCATATCGCGGCGGCTGGAGCACCTACCCATGGGTTCCTGTTGTTTCTCAAACCAGTACTACCACAACACCCTTACCGAGCCTCCAGCTGCTCGCCCACTTAGGTTAACGATTTCAAACCCATTGGTGGGTGACAATTTGTCAGAAAGGGTATTAGCCGCGGCCGGGTATCGAACCCGGGACCTCTCGTATGAGGGTCAGATGCACTACCAACTGCGCTAAGGCCGCGGCCAGCAGCGATTAGGAACCGGTGTAACAGTTTAACAGATATCTTGGCCACCACCCTGGGTATCTTGGCCCCACCCTGAAATCTTTTTCCAGAGTACCCAAAGTACAAAACATAAATGTTTCCCTACAGTCAAATATAAGGAAAAGCCAATGTTAAATGTGTTTTGCTAAAATTCATTTTTACCTTACTGTTACTTGGAATAGGGGCGGGGGCCAAGATATCCCGGTCGGGCTATCTTGGCTGCCATCCAGTCATACGCTGATTTCTTAAAGGGACATTTCATTCCAATTTCAATTTTTTAAAGTATGTCTAGATGCCAAGATTGGTTATTCTAATGAGTATAAATACTATTAGTTTTTTTAAGTTGTTGCCAATAAGCGAGAAACACGCGTGTTAAGTTGAGACATAATCGATAAATTGCATATAATCTGAACTGTTGTCCACAACAATTTGTTCAATTTTAACACAAAAATATAAATTTCTCGAAAACGGCCCAATATTTTGGCTTGAAATTTTCAGAATTCTCATAAGGAAATATGCTCTTTCAAATAAAAATAAAAGTAAAATTTATGACAAAAAATTCTGAAATGTCTCTTTAAAGTGGCATTTCACAATAATTATTATTTTTACACAAATTTTACTTTTATTCTATCTGAAAGAGCATCTTTTCTTATGAAAATTCTGAAAATTTCAAGTCAAAATATTGAACCGTTTACGAGAAATATATATTTTTGTGCTAAAATTAAACAAATTGTTGTGGACAACAGTTCAGATTTATATAGATTTGGTCATTTTTGTCTCATCTTTAAAGGCATACTTTTCGCTTATAAATAACAACTTACTGTAAATAACTGATATCATTTCTACGCATTAGAATAATCAATCTTTGCATCAAGACATACTTTTAAAAATGAAATAAATGTGAAATGTCACTTTAAATAAAAGCAAAACAATTTCTCTAAATGTTACCCCTATAAATAATCATAAAGAAAAGCTGAAGTTTTATGCGTTTTGATCAAATCCATTTTTCACATATTTCGCTTCAAGAAATAGTGGTCGGGGGACAAGATGGCCCCACCTGAAATATTTTTCCAGGGTCCCCCAAAATACAAAACAATGACTATAAATGTTAACACTAGAGTCAAACGTAAAGAAAAACTTAATTTAAATGTGTTTTGATCAAATTATTTATTCACCTAATTGGCTTGGAATAGGGGGGCGGAGGCCAAGATATAGGCCTACAGACCGAGGTATCTTGGCCTCCAAATAAAATCTTTTTCCAGAATCCCCCAAAATACAAAACACTGTCTATAAATATTACGCCTACAGTCAAATGTAGAGAAAAGCCAAAATTTGATGCGTTTTGATCCAATTAATTTTCAACTAATTTGCTTGATATATTAGGGCGGGGCAGCCGGGGTATCTAAGCCCCACCTGAAGTATTTTTCCAGGGTCCCACAAAATACAAAACAATGTAAATTCCTCATGTTTTTGTCCCAGATAATGCGATGTACCATACGGCCACTCAAACTCAGACTGGTCCTCCTGCTACTTTAACTCTTTCCCAAACGACAAAATTTCAGGGTGATCAACTTCAAAAACTGCCACAAATGACAAAATGGATGGTATCAAAGATAGAATTTGTGTAAAATATGACGTAGAAAATATTGAGACAAAAGGAGAAACTGCTGGTTATGATCAGCAGTTTCTTCTTATGTTTCAATGTTTTCCCAAGCCTTTTCTACTAGGGACGTCAACACCAGGTCTTGTTTGGGAAAGGGTTAATGTCTGAAATATTTAGCATAGGACAAGAATCGAGTATCGAAAATCTGTTCAAACCGAGATTATGCACTGCGGGGGATCCAGGATTTCTGTGAATGGGTTTTAACTTTTACAAAAAGGGGATTCGTTTTACTAGTATCACACAAATTTTACTGAATATCTGCTTGACAATGAAATAATCTTGCTTCAGAGGGGGGATTCCTTTGGACCCTCCAAACCCACTCTGGATCCGCAACTATTGCAAGTATTGTTCTATGCATTTTGTACGGCATTTGTAGGACAAAAAACACGTCCTAAATGCTTGGATGGAACCGTATTTTATCTTTTGCGTCATTATTTTCTGTTCTAATACTGCGTAGCTTTGAACTACCGTGCAGTTATATCCGGATTAAAGCAGTCAAAACACGTCCACGTGCTGCACTTCTAGCTGATACAATACATAATTATATGACCTTGCTTAATTAAAAGTGACTTTGTTTACGAATAATAAGTGTAACAAGTGTTGTTATCTCATCGTTATAATTTTTATCCCAAGTGTTGTCACCTTCATCCTTTCTTGTTGGTCCTAATTTGAAAGAGTTGCAGACGATTTGACGATCTTTAACTTTTCTCACACAAGACCTATTATTGACGCCCCTGTCAGAAAAGGCTTGGGAAAACATTTAGACAAAAGAAGAAAATGCTGATAATCAGTATTTTCGTCTTTTGTCTTAATATTTTCTATTCTATATAGATCTATTACAGAAATTCTATCTTTATCAATATCAGTTTATCCTAAACATCAGCTACTAAATTGGGACAGTCTAGAATTCCATCGTTTGGGAAAGGGCTAGGGCTATAGAGAAACTATATTATAAATATGTTCCCCCACAATCCGAACAAAATTTGTCACAAACATAATTATAGGTACAGAAACCACTGACGGTAATCATGTGGCTTTGTTATGGTATACTTTCCTTACTTTTGTCAACAAAAATGCTCGAAGTATTAATCATGCATTTTTCGCAAATTTTCTTTCAAATTGGGGAGACCGGGGCTATTTCGGCCCCCTAATTTCGATCGCTCATATTTTGAATTATATGAAAGTTATTTGGGCGTGATTTATATATTTAAGTTCGACAGGCGAAAGCCTTTCAAACTGCATCTGTCCTTTTTATATTTTTCTTTTCAATAAAGAGAATTTCAAATTTTAGAGTTTTGATCGTGGTGGCCGAACTTGCCCCATACATGGGGCAAGTTCGGCCCACCCTTGGGACAAGGTATGGGGCAAGTTCGGCCCACCCTTGGGGCAAGGTATGCACAGACCTATAAATCCTTATATTTGATTTTTAGACTGTTTAGATTTAAAGGAATCTGTATACGACTTCCAAATGAAGGTATAAATTGAAAAAGCATGTAATAACAGTCAAATCATCGTGAGTAAGGGGACATTCGGGATAACAAGTAGAGGATGGGGCAAGTTCGGCCTGTGATTTTGAATTTGCCCATTTTTTACATTTCTGTTAGAGCTAGGTCTGAACAATTGATATATTCGGAGTCGTCAAGAAATGGCAATTCTAACAGCGATTATTCTTTTTATTCATGGGCAAGTTTGGTGGTGGCCGAACTTGCCCCAAACCCAAAGGCCGAACTAGCCCCAGACAGACCTGGTGTCAACATCACGCCATATCTTCTTTTAGATAACATGAACACTTCATCTTTAGTTTTAATATGAAAGAGGATTTAGTTGTCTTCATAAATATACAAAAATGAAATCTGAATCCTGGCGCATATTACTATAAATTAAAACTTGCATAAAAGTGGAAAAATACTGAAAGTGTCTAAAAATCAGAATCGTGTTCTAAATTCTATGTTTTTGTATTAAATTCGACCAAAAACCTTCTGCCAAAAGCTTTCGTCATGAGTGACACTAAAATCCGGGTCAGAGCTCTCTATCTCTGTCGACAGGCTCAAAAGAGCCACTAGCCGAAATTGCCCCGGGGCCGAAATAGCCCCGATCTCCCCTACTTTATTTCCAATATGATGAAAAACATACAAAAATATAGGCCTAGATGCGATAAATTCTGATTCAAAGATATCCCAAATAACCCTTTTTTATTCTGAGAACATACCGGTATGTGAAAAGTGATTTATATTTCGAAACGTTTTCTATCACACGTCATGCTATATTTTCCCAGTCGCTTGTCATAACAAAGCCACATGGAAATGAGCTTCATACATTCTTTGGGCAGACATACCGGTATCGACTCTGGATTACAGGCTTATTAACCAATTACCAAACGTCAACATTTTAGAGCAGTCCAAATTTAAAGATCCTGCAAACGACAATTTGAAGTGAATGGAATTTGTAATTGTTAGGCCTTTTTGGATGGAAACATTGTGGAAAAGGATGAAATTGCTTGTCACAAGCAATTTCTTCATTTTCCATGATGTTTTCTATGGCTATTATTTTGCGGGGAGTCAAAAATAGTCATTGTGTGGTAATGGGTTAAGAAGACCTATAACTTGATTTGACGTCACACCTGATAACCAGCATTTTCTCCTTTTGTCTGAATATTTTCTGCGCTTTAATGTACACAAAAGCTTTCTTTATTAACATATAATTTAGAGTTACTGCGGCAGCTTTCAAATTGGAACAGCCTACGATTTTATTGTTCGGGAAAGGCGTTAAGGTAGTACAACCCTGGTAAGATTCACGCGACGTTCGTGTGATGTCGTTAACGTTAACGTTAAAACCTTCGTCACGTTTCCGAACCTATTCGGACGACGTCGTAAATATTTGGCGGTGCAGCGTTCCATCGCCGGATGTTTACGGCTTGGCCCGAATAATTCTGACGTCGGGTTAACCTCATTCGGGATGGACTACCTTAACCCTTTCCCGAACAAGACCTGGTTTAGACGTCCCTGATAGAAAAGGCTTAGAAAAACATTGAGACAAAAGATGAAACTGCTGATAAACACCAGTTTTTCATTTTGTCTAAATATTTTCTGTGCTACATGCAACATGCATTTTGACATTTGTAGCAGCTTTTGAATTAAACCACCCTAAAATTTTGTAATTTGGGAAAGGGTTAAACTTATAAAATCTATATCAGTCATCATGATCTGAACAAGTTTTAGTGAAAAACAGCATGATTATTTTTTCCGGAATCGTCAAGTATTATCTGACTACAGTCGAAAATGCAAAAACAGAAGTCATAATTGGGTTAAACCTTTCCCAAATAAAATATGTTGATGGCGTCCATGATGAAAGTCGCAAAGGAAAACATTGAGGCAAAAACGAAGAAAATTCTGATGACAAGCATTTTCTCCTTTTGTCTCAATAGCTCCCTTCTCATATCATTTACAAATCCAACCCATATCACAACATCATTCGTTTTATGGACTGCAGGAGCCAGTTTCATCAAAATACTTAAGACGTTTTTTTTTACTTACTGGTGTCTTATGACAAATTTAGGGCAAGAAATGCGTATCGTCAATCTACCGAGACCTGGGGCCGGTTTCATCAAAAACGTCCTAGGACATGACTTAAAAAGCGTCCTGAGACCTTTTGTAGGACGTCCGTAAGTCAGTTTCATCAAAACGTCCTAAGCAGTTCCTACGACTTAAATTTGCGTTTCATCAAAATATGTCCAACTTTAGTTATGCTCGATCAAAAGGCCCCAGAAAATCACGTGCAGTCCTAATTTTAGCTAAATTTTGTCATTGTAATATATAGAAACTTTCCAAACGTCAAAGTAAAACGAAAATTCAACACGTGGGATTTGAACACTGTTGGACAAGGGGAAAATCGTTTCTGCTAGCAAAATTATCTATTTGTGGAAAAAAATTAAGGAAGCGTATAATGTAGAAATTAATCCTACTCACCAAAACAAAGTAATTCTGCAAAAAAAGTCCATACACTAGAAGCCAGAATGGAAAGATATGCAAGACCTACTCCCGGACAAAACATGACTGGAAAATGATTTTTACTTTTTATGACAGATTATGTTTTTGTTCAATATAATAATGCCATTTTTCTTGTCAATGAAATTTGAGAAAGCAAACAGCTTTTTTGTTGTAGTCGCTTTTGACGTTTTAACATCTCTCAGAAAATTTATTAATTCGGTATAGATCTACATGTACGGCATTTTATTATGCTGAAAGTGGACTCTACAGGGACTAAAATAATAAAATAAACAATATAATCAGTATTTGTTAATTGCTAGATTGATGATGTTGAATATGTTGTCATTGTCCATCCTCAGACAAAAGTCATCCCAAGTCTCTAACGTTCCGCGGAATAAGTGTAAGTGCCAATGATAGAACCTGTATACGATTCAAGACAATTTTAGATTGGGTCAGTTTGAAAGCTAAAGCAGGCGACAAAATGTTAATAAATAATAGTACATAATAATTTATTTCTTTTGGTTTTAAAAGCTGAGTTATACAAAATTAATACATTTACATGCCACGGAAATTTTGAAAGTTAGTAACTTCTGCTTGTGTCAAATACTTGTATTTCTAACCCGTCTGTTTCATATTATACTGATCCAGCTATCATTTTAACTGACCAGTCTGGGATTCTAACTTTTAGCAGTAAGGGCATATACTTGAATTGGAGCATCGTCAAGTGCCAAAGACATACATAAAAAAGCATCAAAGATCCTTCATTTCCTCTTTTTGTCCTGTTTTCTATCCATGATTGAATGTCCATCATCAGACGTTGAATTACGACTTAACAGAAGTAATATTTCTTATTCATCTAAAAGACAGAAAAAAGACTCGTATTTACGAATAATATTCCTTCTGTATATCGCTTAGCAATGTGTGCCCTTGTTCATACTCAGATAAAGTGAGCCCAGTCTCTGACAAAATGGATGCTGATGGAGTTTGGACATAATCATAACTACTTACAAAACATTTTTAAATAAATGAGAAAATGCAGCATTTTCTCCTTTCCTCTCTATGTTGTTGAAGGTGTCTTTATCTAAAACGTCACAAGGAGGTCTAACTTGACATAACCTTAAAGATTTGGTGGGTTCGAAGCGGTGTAATAGATGTTTTAATCAAATGATTTATTTTATTTGTACATGTAGCTGGATATTCACATGCCTTGTATATGTCCATGTCGTTTCAGTCTTTGACCAGCAGCCTCCGATTCCAAAAGAAATTGTAAAGCCGATGCCAGTCATCGATTGTAGACCATTTAAGACAAAATTTAAGTCAAAAGTCGGATTTAAGTCACCAAAATATTGGTCTTAAATTTAAGTCAAAAAGTAGGAACTTTTTAGGTCTTGAGACTTTGATGAAACGCGACTTACGACTTAAATGTATTTAGGACTTTTTTTAAGTAAAAATACGACTTAAATGGTTTGATGAAACAGGCCCCAGGGGCCGGTTTCATCAAAAACGTCCTAGGACATGACTTAAAAAGCGTCCTGAGACCTTTTGTAGGACGTCCGTAAGTCAGTTTCATCAAAACGTCCTAAGCAGTTCCTACGACTTAAATTTGCGTTTCATCAAAATATGTCCTACTTTACTTATGCTCGATCAAAAGGCCCCAGAAAATCACGTGCAGTCCTAATTTTAGCTAAATTTTGTCATTGTAATGTATAGAAACTTTCCAAACGTCAAAGAAAAACGAAAATTCAACACTTGGGATTTGAGCACTGTTGGACAAGGGGAAAATCGTTTCTGCTTACGAAATTACCTATTTGTGGGAAAAAAATAAGGAAGCGTCGTGCAATAATGTAGAAATTAATCCTACTCCCAAAAACAAAATAATTCTGCAAAAAAGTCCATACACTAGGGAAGCCAGAATGGAAAGATATAGCAAAACATGATTTGAAAATGATTTTTACTTTTTATGACAGATTATGTTTTGTTCAATATAATTATGCCATTTTTCTTGTAAATGAAATTTTAGAAAGCAAACAACTTTTTTGTAGTAGTCGCTTTTGACGTTTTGACATTTCTCAGAAAATTTATAAATTCGGTATACATGTACGGCATTTTATTAATGCTGAAAGTGGACTCTACAGGGACTAAAATCATTAAATAAACAATATAATCCGTATTTGTTAATGACTAGATTGATGATGTTGAATACGTTGTCATTGTCCATCCTCAGACAAAAGTCATCCCAAGTCTCTAATGTTCCGTGGGAAAATGTAACTGCCAATGATAAATGTAACTGCCAATGATAGAACCTGTATACTATTCAAGACAATTTTAGATTGGGTCAATTTGAAAGCTAAAGCAGGCGACAAAATGTTAATGAATAATAGTGCAGAATAATTTATTTATTTTGGTTTTAAAAGCTGAGTTATACAAAATTAATACATTTACATGCCACGGAAATTTTGAGTGTAAACAACTTCTGTTTGTGTCAAATACATGTATTTCTAACCTGTCTGTTTCGTATTATACTGATCCAGCTAGCATTTTAATTGACCAGTCTGGGTTTCTAACTTTTAGCAGTAAGGGCCTATACTTGAATTGGGGCATCATCAAGCATCAAGGATCAGTCATTTCATCTATTTGTCCTGTTTTCTATCCATGATTGAATGTCCATCATCAGACGTTGAATTACGAGTTAACAGAAGTAATATTTCTTATTCATCTAACAGGCAGAAAAAGACTCATATTTACGTATAATATTCGTTTTGTATGTATCGCTTAAGCAATTTGTGCCCTTGTTCATACTCAGATAAAGTGAACCCAGTCTCTGAAAAATGGATGCTGAGGGAGTTTGTACATAATCATAGTACAAAACATTTTTTAAAATAAATGAGAAAATGTAGCATTTTCTTCTTTTCTCTCTATGTTGTTGAAGGTGTCTTCATCTAGAACGTCAGAAGGAGGTCTAATTTGACGTAACGTTAAAGAGTTGGTGGGTTCGAAGCGGTGTATCAAATGATTTATTTTATTTTGTAGCTGGATATTCACGTGTCTTGTATATTTCCAGGTCGTTTCAGTCTTTGATCATCAGTCTCCGATTCCAAAAGAAATTGTAAAGCTGTTGCCAGTTATCAAATGTAGACCATTTAAGACCAGATTTAAGTCAAAAAGTCGGATTTAAGTCGTAGAAAAATTGGTCTTAAATTTAAGTCAAAAAGTAGGAACTTCTTAAGTCTTGAGACATTGATGAAACGCGACTTACGACTTAAATCTATTTAGGACGTTTTTTAAGTCAAAAATACGTCTTAAATGGTTTGATGAAACAGGCCCCAGGAGTTTTCAAGTGGGGCCACTCTAATATTTCGCTGTTTGAGAAAGGGTTAAGTAGATGGTATAAGATTTCAATTTGACCGATATGAGATTCAACCTTGGCATAACATGGTGTTATTGTGTCAAAATCTTGATTACTAATTAAGTCACTCAAATAAGGATTCGTATAACGAAGGCGAAATTACGTTATCGTTTCTAACTTTGGAAACATATTAAGGTTCCGGAACTGTAATGGCAATATTTGGTACACCCACTTCTAGCGTATAGATTTCTTTGAAATTTGGATATGTTGTAGATATTGATAAATAAAAATATTTTACCATCTTAATTTCTAAAATTTGTAAATCCAAGGGGAGATAACTGGCTTTAAAGTTTGCATTGTAGTCAATGAGAAAATATCTTTTTTGTCAATATTTTCAAAATTAGGCAAATTTTCAAATTATTGAAATGGTAGAAAGTTGCCAAATATCATTTCCCTCCATATCATACAATAAAAAAGTTTGTTTACCATACAAATTTTGTGAAAACTGATTTTTTCGTGAGTCAAGGGCAGATAATCCACTAAAATTTATGTCATAAGGGGAGATAATGCATTATTTTCAAGTCAGAAACTTTTACTTATTATTTACCATTCACATCATAACATATCAATTTGAGTTTTGCCATACATATAATTGATACATGATATTAAACACTATCAGGTATATTTGTAGTGCAGCTAAATCATTATAAAGTTACAGCCATTACAGTTCCGGAACCTTAAGAAGAACGCGAGAAAAGTTTGTAACGTAACAACGTAATACATATCCAAATTCTGGCACTTTTGAAACGAAAAACGACGCGACTCTTTTTTTTTATTTTCCACTGTTCTTTGGAAACATGTAAGCTTAATAACGTCGTCAAATGTTTTATATATGTATATAGTTATGGCATCATAATGACATAAAATAAACGACGTCATATTTCTTTATTTGCATAGAATCTACAGTTGTCGCCACATCGTATGGCACAATGTTTATGTTTTGTTCACATGTAATTGAACGTTAAAGAAAACATAAACACGTGCCATACGATGTGGCGACAACTGTACTATATACTCAACGTGATAATTTGTTATGATTATACCAGTAGGTATAATAGATTCACAATTAAACGAGAATAATTACAGTTGTTTTGATAAAGCAGTTCAACTGTAATTATTCTCGTTTAATAGTGAATCTATTATATATTAGGCCTATATCACGAGGTTTATTTCCAGAATATTTAATTAACACAAATGACGTTTCTCATTAACTATATTCACAATATCATACGACGAACATTGCAGGAGTGGTCAATGATTACAAATACAATGAATCTAAGTTGATTAATCCATTCACGAACAAGACCTGTTTTTGGCGTCCCCGGTAGAAATGAGTTGGGTACACAGTGAGAGAAAAGGCAAAATTGATGTCAATCATAGGGCCTACCTTTTTTAATTTTCATAAAAATTTATGTGCTGTAACACATGTTTTCTACTGTTAGCATTCCATATTTCGTCGTCTGTAGCCCTTTTAAAATATGACTGGTCTTTAATATTGTCAGCACAGCTATTTTACATTGTACACATTGAACATTTTTGATGCCACAGTGTTTCTTAACCCTTTCCCAAACAAGACCTGGTTTTGACGTCCGTAATAGAAAAGGCTTGGGAAAACATTGAAACAAAAGAAGAAACTGCTGATAACCAGCAGTTTCTCCTTTTGTCTCAATGTTTTCTTTGCCATCATATTTTACACAAATTTTTATCATCAATAACTTCAATTTTGTCATTTGTTGCAGTTTTGAAGTGTATCACCATAAATATATGTCGTCTGGGAAAGGGTTAAAACACAGTTTTAAAAATCCTTCGATTAATACAATCTGATTAAAATCCGGTGTAACCCTACATTAACATCTGGCAGTCACCAGTAAGGGATAATCTTCTATGAACTTGCAAAAACCGCAATCGGATATATTTTCCGTAACTAATCAATTCTCTCGGTATGTATAATTTTCCATGACAATTACCTGCAAACAGACGGTTCTGCACCGAAATGTCATCGTGGCATAGTTTTCGGTTTAAATCGCTTTCAGAATCTTAAAAGCGTTTATTTTATTGGCCAGAAGAAAATATCACAGTAGATGATCCCATACTGGTCCCTGTCAGATGTTACCGTAAGTTAACACCGGATTTGAATAAGATTGTGTTTCATATATTTCCAAGGTTAACCATAATTGCTGGCGACTGGAGCACATAACCATGGATTCATGTCGTTTCTCATACCATACTACCAGCAGGTCCGTAGGAACGGGGGGGGGGGCTAAGCCCCCCAAAGTTGGCCATATTTTCCTTATCTTACACTGAAAATTTAGGGAAAATTCGATTTAGTCCCCCCTCCCCCAATATCCAGACATTGGGGCTTTAGCCAACCCAATATGAAATTGCTTCCTATGGGCCTGACCAGTACTACAACACCACTCTAACCGAGCCTCTAGCTACTCGCTCTCATACGTTTAAGATTATCAAACTATTGGTGAGTGACAGTTTTGTCAGATAGCGTATTTTCCACTGCCGGTTTTAATATTACATGTTGTCTTATTTCTGTGAAGCCGTGCAGTGAGGCCCCGTCAGTTTATTGTGCTAGAGGATAACACTGCAAACACACGTTAGGTCAACTGGTTGCCGGACTAACAGCGCAACGACCATTATATACCATGACCTATCTATAAAGACGGATAAAAAGAACGATGCGTACCTTTCTTTTCCACCGAGAATTCATTTCTTTTCTTCGATGTCATTTCCTTTAGCTATCAGAAGATCTATTGTACCCCTACATCGTCGAAAATCCTCTTTTGTGATACGTATGAGACGGGATCCGGAAATGGGTGCTTATAGCTTTTGAGCCCAACGTAGACTCAGTCTAGCCTGCGCCTATGCGCAGTCTGAACACGTCAACGTTGTTCTATATATAGCTTCCCACAGCCATCTACATGACAACTAAAATGCATTAACATGGACCATGACCAATGTACACCATGTTTATGACTGATCTAAATCTATAACCGTTTCAAAAGCCACAAATACCCATTTTCATATCCTTAAAGTGACATTTCACATTTATTTCATTTTTAAGGGGGAATGCTCCAGTTTCCTAAATTTTCCCCAATAATAGAATATATTTACATTTTGTATGCTGAGATTACATGTTATTACCAATTGAAAAATAAAATAAAAATGGATGGTCAGCGATCTTGTTTGAATTTTATAGGCATTCGTATCACATACCCCTACAGCGAAAAATTGCACAATTTCTTGCACCTGTCCAATGTCACTAAAGTGCTAATAAAATGCTGTATATTCATCGTTTAGTCCCAAAAACGGATTTAATGTAACGGCTTACATTTAATAAGAACAGAAAATCCAAAATATGTGCTATTATAAACGCGTAAATGTATAAAACAGCATGCTCACGTGTTCGGTTAGATCAACGAAGCTGGAGTGTTTTGTGTCAAAATGCATATTTTTGGAAATATTTCAAGTTCTACATAATAGAATTTGGTAAAAATCCATCATTGTATTAAGCAACATGTCCTGTTAATAATTCAAGAAGAAAATGTTTATGTCAGCGCACTTATTAGTGAATTACAGCAATTTTTATCAGCTAAACATGAATGAAATGACGCAAAACAGTGGTAATTGCATACTCACTTACGACTGTCTTGCTCTAAATAATCGATTTCCATCTTGAGAAAATCAATTTCGCATAATAAATGCACTTTTACAGTCGAAAATGGTAAATTGTAATGATATGTTATATTATTGAAAATATGGTAGCGAAACATATTGGTACGAAACATTTAATTTACTACAGTAATGACCGAGTGTTCCGAAAAATTGAAGCATTCCCCCTTAAAAGTATGTCTTAATGCAAAAATTGATTATTCTAATTCTAAGTTGTTATTTATCAGCGAAAAATATGCCTTTAAAGTTGAGACAGATATGGCATATTCTATATAAATCTGAACTGTTGTCCACAACAATTTGTTTAATTTTAGCACAAAAATATATATTTCTCGTAAAAGGTTCAATATTTTGGCCTGAAATTTTCAGAATTTTCATAAGAAAACATCCTCTTTCAGATAGAATAGAAGAAAAATTTATTTGAAAATAATTGTGAAATGTCACTCTAAGGAAAAACGCAATAAATAGACCATGCAACAAATCTAAAAGTTTTCCTTGATCAGTATCTACATTCAGCAAACACCGAAAATAAAATTCTTAAAATCACAGATGACTTAATTCTAAGAAGTTGCACATTTCATTAACCCATTACCAGATGGCCAAATATTGGACTGTCCTAATTCAAAAGATGTTGAAGACGACAATTTACAAAATCTGTGTATTTTCGGTTGAAAAACATTGTGGATAATGAAGAAATTGCTTGTTGCAAGCAATTTCTTCATTTTCCACAATGTTTTCCTAAGCCTTTACCTTGTGAGGTGTTACTAAAAAAGTGTCCGTATGTGGGAAAGGGTTAAAAGAATAAAAACAAGAGCAACAATAACAATGAATATACTCACATGAACGAGTTTCAGCTTTGTAACGATTGGTTTGAGTCGTTCAATCGGCACCTCCATGTAATTATGCTCATGTAACCAGGCAGCAACCAGTTGAATTTCACTGGTAGGTCTTTCTTGAATGATCTTTTGACACATTTTCCCGTAAAATTCCAAAGAAAATGTGATTTCAAGTCGAAATAACTAACAGAAATCCGAAAGTCCGTCTATTTCATGGTCCACACATTTAATTTGGGGTTTTCTTTTCCCATCCCGGACACTGTCTGATTTAAACGATGTAAACAATATGCCTTTATAGATATATCCTCGTAAAATGGGCTATAGATAAAAGGGTAAGACAGAAAGCTTAATTCGTAATTTTTAATCCAAATCCTACATTGTGGGTACTCATAAGAATCGTCTTGAAAAGACGATTCTAATGAGTACCCACAATATAGGATTTGATCAGTAATAATTGAGAATTTTCTCATTATAAATAATTACATTCATTTTTATCTAGATCCCTTTATATCTACATGTGCAAAGTACAATTGTAATTTCCTTCTTCCGATGTACATATCAGCTTATCAGTCTCTTTACTCTACTTGTTGAAGGATGTAAAATTTGAACTTGAAACTCTTTATACACGGTTTTAACTTTTATGCGCCCTTTATTAAAATAAAGTGATAAACATTATTGATAAGCACATTTTGGTATAGGACCAAAGACCGGTTTGCTCATTAGCACAGGGGTTTAAATGAGCAGATAATTATGATGAAAATAAGATAAATAAAAACGGTGCATTTATCATTGTTTATTACTTTGTTAGGTTCATTAATTATTGATTGGATGGTGCTAACAATACAGTATCTCAGTCATATTGCGCGGCTGGAAAAAAGTTATCGATTATTCCTGTCATTTCTCTCGCCAGATCTACCAGATCTCCCTTTTCCGGTCTCAAGATGCTCCCTTGCATTACACAGCTTTACAAGTATCCAGTAAGTTTACAGTATTAGGATAGGCCATCCGTCATTAATTAGTGCACAAGAAAAATACCAACAGTGAAGTCAACATTCGTATTAATGACATGGACAACTTATAAAAATCAGATCGTCTGTTTGTGATAATGGTTACTTACTATAACGGACACAACAATTAAAGCATGTGGACTTTGTTCTGACCCCTTCCAAATAGCAAAATGTAGATATACGGCAATATACGGCAGAAATCTATGATACTGAATGTGCAAAAGCTAGGTTCTATTTTTACAGACAAAACTGAATATCTGGTTTGAAAAATTGACTTTTCCATGTGCCAAGTCAAAGGCTAGGTATCGACGTCAAATAAGAGAATGAAAGTTTTGAGTGTTCATTGCGTGTCAAACAAGGTGATCTATAATCTCACTTCCTCTTTGTCACGTTTCTTAAAGATGAAAATATAAAATAGAAACAAGAGATGTTTGTAAATCATGTAGGCCTATGCCTAACCTTCGGCATGTCAATCTTTCAACTGAAGCAGTGCAATGGTAAGCACCAGCATATTCATGGTTCTTGTACACTTCTCATGAATAAGATCTATTTACCTATGAAGTTTTATGATTCTTTCTAAAATACTTAAATACCAGCTATGCTCCTGACAAAAGTGACAAAAGAACTGTGCGGACCGACTACCGACCAACAAGTGCAAAACAATATCGAAGAAGGACGAAAAGAAAAGGGGCTTTCGGGCACTGATGTATGTACATTATTAGTATTCTGAGTTACAGATAAGAGGGAGTGAAGACATCCTAAATTTGTCATTTAAACTCCAAACCCTACATTGTGGGTACTCATTTGAATCGTCTCGATAAGACGATTCCATTGAGTACCCAGAACATAGCGTTTGATGAATGAAAAAAATGCAGCTGTTTTAAAAGTTATTTACCAGTCTTATCTGTAGCTCTGATTTATTGTTTATGCAGATTGCTCTGTTCCTTTTACTCATACATTCCACTAAAAAGTTACAATGTAACGATACAATACCGTGGATGTCTCGTGGGAGATTGAAAAAAAAAAAAAAAAAAAAAAAGACAGACAAGCAATGTTGAACTAATATAAAAGTCAAGGAATTCTGTAGAACACCAAAAATACATATATGAACCTATGAACATGTAAATATCACACTATTTATCATTCATAAATGGGAACTATTTGAAAAGGAGATGGCAGTATCCAGATTTGTGCAAGTAAGTATATAAATGGCATACACGTATATTTCTACATTCGTGCCACCGAAACAAAGCTTGACAATATTGGCATTATTGATGTTGTTATCATATTTTTCCACAGGAAAGTGAATCGTAGAAACTTGGATTCAAGGAACGTCTGAACTATCATGTTTTTTGTTTCTGCGCCCAACCTAGCTCGGTTTTTGAATGACCTCTCTATCAGCGACATACTTTTGATAGAGACTGAATGAGGGTGTGGATTACCTTGTCGGGATTTTAAAAGTGTGACAATATATGACGATCTAGATATCTCACGTGATCACAAGTATGATAGTCCAGGGTTTATCCTGTAGGACATCATTTCACTTGCTTGACACAATAAACAATGTAAAGCCTCTCTTACAACCGGTCGTACGTGCTCCTGCGTGCGGTCTGCGTCTAAAACGTACGATTAGTCGTGCGATGCACGCACGTGCAACGTTCGATTTTTGTGGACGCAACCACGACGCAGACTGCATGCAGCAAAGAATTGACCGGACAATTCTTATGAGGCGCTCTTACAACCCGCCGTGCGTCTTCATAAATCGTGCGATTTTACAGCGTTTTAAAACGTACGATTTGAAAAGACGCACGACAGGCTTAAGCAAACGATCTTTACAGGTCAATATCGTTTTTATCCAATAAAGACCTACACCATAGCTTTGTTTCACCATCGAATTTAATCAAATTTCATCTTATGCAACCGGTCCCTAGAGTTTACTGTACAGAAATTAAGGACGCATGTCAGAAATATTTATAACGTAGAGAGCAGATGGTTCTTTCTTAAAACTTCGTGCATGAATGATTAATAATTTTGTATTCAGAAAAAAAGTTATATAAAAATAGGAAAGACAAAAAGACTAAAAGGGAAAACGTGCGACTCAGAGGGAGTGCCCAGTCGCCTGTGTGACCGCGGTTGACCGTTTCTGTCGAGGATCGGTCATGGTATGGGGCGGAATCGCTCATCAACATGAGAAAACTGACCAAGTTGTTATCAGGGGCAATCTGAATGTGATCGGTTACTTTAATGATGTTAAAATTGCACCTAGTCGTTATACCCTTCATGCACAGACAAAATGACCCAACCATGTTCCATCAGGACAATGCTCACCCACACACAGCACGGACCAATACTCAGTGTTTGCAAAGGAAAAACATGGATGGGATACAGTGACATTCCATGTCGTACGATCTTTCCCTGATCGAGCAAGTTTGGGATGAACTTATTGATAAACGCATCGACAGGTACAGCCTTATACGCTAAGCTTCTCTAACTGTAGGCAAGCTCTGCCCGACGAGTGAAACAAGAGCCGTCATAGACGGATTATGCTCCCCGAATAAGTGTTTGTCACAAAAGAAAAACTATCATACATTAAGCCCCCTTTTCCCATGATGGATTTTTTGTACACACATTATTTATAGAATATAGTCTAGAACATCTCATTCATCACATAAGTACAAAATTTCATTAAATTATGCCCATTAGATGAAGAGAAATTAGAGAAAAAACTAATTTTTACATTAAGGCCCCTTTTTCCATGACACAGCCTCAAATCAAGAAACGGAGAAAAAGGTCTCTAGGGATTGACCCCAGGAGTTCACCTGTGAAGTTTCATCCAATTTGGTCCAAGGGATGCTGAGATCTGGCTGTGGACGGACGGACGGAAGGACGGACGGACGGACGGACAGACGGACGGACGGACGGACGGAAGGACAGCGTGGCGACTAAATGTTCCCTCGAAATTTTTTCGGGGAGCATAAAAACATAGCCATTCATGTAATCCGGGGTTATATATGGTCCATGTCCTGCTAGAGACTCATCGCCGTTGAATGGATGCGGTGGAAATACGCGATATTGACGATAATTGTTTTGAAGACACCCCTCTTATGCTTGAAGATAAACTGTGACTCTCTGAAAAGTTCGTGAATACAAACTGAGGTTTTACTGATTAGAAATTAAATAAACTATGAACCATTTAACTTTTGATACTTTTGATACACTAGATTCTATTACAGTAAATATACCAATTCAAACAACGATTTGCGTTTGAAATGATGGTTATTATAGATAAAAAATCACAAGATGTGTTTTGTAAAACACATACCGTTCAACTAGCTGACACTTTCAAGGGGACATCAGAACTGCTAAGCACCAACCCAGGTAATTTTTTTTTATCATTACTTGTGGTAAAGTTGACCTACTTATAACTCAGCATGTTTATCATGAAAAACCCGTGCACACGCGTGGATCTCGCTTCGATTATGCACACGAAGTGCGCGTAAACCGCTCATTATTATCATACATGTATGTACTTTCATGTACTTACATGGTTGTTCAACGGCACCACTGTGGCTGCATCCAAGAAGTACAATAACGAGCCTTCACGTCACTAGTCCGTCCAAATTTAGAATAGACCTTGATTAGACCAAGAACACACGACTTTGTCTTCATACAGATAAGGACAAACAACGAGCAGTACATATCCCCCTACCTACCAGGACTATCAGGGAATGAAACGCGCTACTACCGGACATTTATACGATCAAACTGTAGACGAGTTCCTGAGTCGTCTGCAGAATCTCAAAGCCAAGACAGTACAAATGGTTTTAGTTGTAAATGATAATAGCAATGAATTTTGTGCTAAAAATAGACGGGGTTCACCGGTTATGTTTTGATAAACCGTCGGTGTTGTTATCAAATCTCGTAATTACGGCTTGGATCAAGCCGTAGTTTCGAGATTTTATAGCAACACATACAGAAATACTATTGTTTGTCCGATATTACGTCACGGTTTACTGGATAAAATCGTTACCTATTTTTCAGCCATTCCACGAAAATTGACTCATTTACAAAAACGAAAATGTTGAAAAATGAACTTTTCTGCATGAGCGCAATTTTTATGTTAACATAAAGTGTCACATGTCTACAATGTATGGTTAAAATTTAACCCACAACATGTTAAGTCATGCTGAGTTATCGCATTTTCAAATATACCACTATAACCTAGCTGTTACGGAGCATATAAAGCAACTCGAGATACAAATATCGTGAGCTGTGGCCAATGTTATAACGCAACATCAAACAGATTGTTTGTTTGACCATCATCAACCATTTGCACAACTTACAAGGACAAAATGATAACAATTCAGCTGTAACCCTATGTGGTGATATCAAAACGAGTATTTCACTGTTTAACGCAATATTCGAGCATTTTAAAAGTGTTTGTGATCGTTTGTATTCTTTTTGAAGCCATCTTGCGAAGTAAAGTTAAAAGTAAATATTCCGATAGTAACGCCTCTTCAGATTATGTTTTCCAGTGCATCTGGCTCTCGAGCTTTTATATTTTAGTATGTATGATCGTGGAAAAATGGCCCTTGTGTTACGGAAAATAGATAATTTCCATAACCTAATTACCATTAGTGTCATTTCTTTCAAAGAACTTTAAACGCTAAACGTAAAGATTCTTACAAAAGAGAAACAACAAAATGGTATAAAACAAATACTAAATTCAATAATACGAATCAATAGACGTTTCTTTTGGTACCCTTAATAATCTCATTGGCAAAATTGCCGAACTGGTACCTTTACTATTCTTTAATATCACACTTAGAGTAACAGTTACATTGTAAGCATCGGGCAAAACAGTCTGCACAGATATGCCTGTATATGCACCACAAAGTCGTCAACCGGGTACCACCATGGACACCTTCTAGGATTTAATTCCGATTGATCTACAACAACTAACCAACCAGCGACAACTACTCCCAATTCGTGTATTTTGAAAACGAGTTCCACCTTGTCTACTCAGGTTTTGTATAACGTTTCCATTTCGTCTAAATTTGCCGGCTTTATATTTCAGTATGATATCTTATTTTTTGTTAAAAACAATCCGTTGTTTTTCTGAATTTATGAACATGTTATAAGATATGAATTTCGGCGTTTGTTTTATTTAGAAATATATATAATTCGATGGTGTGCTAGACATGTGTGCATTGGTTGTGTAAATTTGTAAGGATGTTTCAGTTTGAAGGGGTGTTAAATTGAACATTTTTCGGTAAGTGTGCAATTACTCGTCCCCTTCTCTTCTGAATTTCTTTTATTTCTGATTAAATTATTTACATAAGAACACATACTATTTTAAAGTAATTTCGTTATTCATGCGAATCATATATCCATGAATAAAAAAGGGCTTTCAAAAATCGTTAACAAATAACTCTATAAAATACAATTAAAATATGAATTACAAAGTGAAAAAATCAAAAATGAATCATTTGATACAATTTGGTGTCAAGCATAATTATTCCATTTATTGACAGGAAATAAAAGAAAAATGCATATATATTAAAATATTGAAATAAAAATTAAAATGAATTATGTAGGTCTAGTAATGAAAAATGTATGATATATTGTAGATCAAGTCGAAGTAGACGAATTCTGATAGTAGATGAATGTTGATTCTGACAATAAAAATGTAGCAAACGAAATGGGAGTAGAATAAATGCTGCTGAATAAATGCTGCTGTAACCATGTCTGTCTACTTGAGAAGCCACAAACAGTTTCAAACATGTTCTGTAACATGCTAAGACAGAACTTGAAGGGGTATGCTTGCTAATCTATCGCCCAAAGATGGCAGTATATGCTCAATATTCCATAAAATATAGTATATGCTTCCGTAACGAAGAGTCTATATTTCGTAACGGAATATTACTATGTGAATTCACAGATAAACACAATTAAGCGGCTTTCTTAGTATTCCTACTTCATATACTTTCTGAATTAATTATGAATAATTTACATCAATATGTTTTATGTATCGTAATTTACGCACAAATTGTATATCCAAATATATGCTTCCGTAACCTTTTCTTATAACATATGTGGCAAAACATGGTATAATAAGCTCTATTTAGACAAAATTTAACTATACGGAAATATAAAATCCCATTTTATTCATGCAAAATCAAGTAATCAACGAAATAAATCTCATTAATATCCAGGACATGTTACCACCAAATAATATATGCTCCGTAACAGTTATTTTGACCGTAAAACAAAAAGGGAAGATACGCAAATTACGCATAACTTTGTTTTTTTGTTTGAGATTCCAGCTTTTGCACGTTAAATTAAAAGATAAAAGAACATAAATAAAGAAGTTTGGTATTGCTAATCTGGAAATGAATTTGTATAATACTATATTTACATACTTCCACGTCGAATTTCACATTCAACATTCTATTTTCCTACTTGCAGTAGCCAATATAATGAATCTTTGGTAACTGCAGTGTATTATATTGTTCACTGTATTGAAATATTCCTGTTAGTTTAACTCAGGGCGTCCTTTGAAGTACGTTACGGAAAACTATGCGTAACGGAAACATAGCGACCAAAGGACTTTCAAGTCTCTCAAAATGTTATACTCTTGATTATACTTGAAACTCGCCTCTATTTCAACAGTTTGGCAACCACTATGTCAAAATTTGACAAATTTAGGAATGTCCGTGCATTATTGTGGGCTACACGGACGTAACGGAAGCATAGTAAACGAAATGCGACAAATTATATTTGTCCATGCTCTTTGCTTTAGTGAAGAAATACTAAGATATTCATAAACTTTAGGGTTTTGATAGTTAAATTAAGCAATTCTCGGACCAAAATAGTTTAAAAATCGGTAAATTGAGAGAAAAGTTTGCTTTCTTTCATGCCTTTGAAAGTTCGTTACGGTCACATAGGCAAATCTGGCGACATACAATCAGACACGTTTAAATTCTATTTCATGTATGATGATTGAATCATACTTAATTTAGTCGTTGTAGTAGGGTTTGGGGAAAATAATGTCCAAGTGAAAAAGGTCTAAGTCAAAAAACGGCTGATTTGGACGGTAGTTTAGAACAAAAAATTGTGCGGCGACATCAACATTTTGACATTTTTGCAATATTCAACACAACCAAGCACATTCATAAAATCGTTTGAATAACTTAAAAATCATACTACTTTATTGCAAATTATGTCCCGTGATAAAACATATCTTGCTTTTTGTTGTACCTAATTGATAAAGGTGTTAAATAATGCAATGAAGGTCGGCGACATGCATTTTCAGTAAATGGGTCAATTTTCGTGGAATGGCTGTTTTATGTTGTTTTAACGATTTCACTGACGCACATTGCTTGTTATGCTTCGGCACTAGGCAGTACCAAAAAAGAAGTCAAGTTCAACTAAGGTGTATCTTTTGCTCGTTCTAAAATAAGCGCTTGGTTTGACAAGCCTTGTTCTTGTCCAAAGACTTTCAACGACCGCGGCAAATACCTTTTCTGACAAAAATGTCACCCATCAACGGTTTGATATCGTTTACCTAAGTGGGCGACCAGCTGGAGGCTGGGTTAGTGTGTTATAGTAGTATTTGTGTGAGAAACAACAGGAAACCATGGTTAGTTGCTCCAGTCGCCGCGATATGACCATAACAATTGAAAACAAGAGATGTTTGTAAAACATATATGCCCCCTCAAGGGCCTACATTTGATGTAGGTCAAAGTCCAAGGTCAAGTTAACAAGGTCCAAGGTCATGGTCAAATATGAAAGGTCTTGGTAGGAGGTGTCTATGTGTGAAATATCAAAGCTGTATATGTAAAAGTAAAATGAAACATAGGCCAGGTTAAAGTTTTTAAAAGTAGGCCAAATGCCAAGGTCAAGGTCAAATGTGAAAAGTCTTGGTTGGAGGTGTCCATGTGTGAATTATCAAGGCTGTAGGTGTAAAAGGACATGATATATATGCCTGGTTTCAGTCTTTTTAAAAGTAGGTCAAACTCCAAGGTCAAGGTTGCAATATTCAAGGTCATGGTCAAATGTGACAGGTCTTGGTAGGAGGTGTCTATGTGTGAAATATCAAGGCTGTAGGTGTAATAGGACATAAGATAAAGGCTAGGTTAAAGATTTCTAAAAGTATGTAAAAATCAAAGGTCAAGGTCACACAGGCCAAGGTCATGTTCAAATGTGAAAGGTCTTGGTAGGAGGTGTCCATGTGTGAAATATTGAGACTGTATAGGTAACAGGACATGAGATATAGGCCTAGTTTAAGTTTTTTAAAAGTAGGTCAAACTCCAAGGTCAAGGTCCAAGGTCATGGTCAAAAGTGAAATATCTTGGTTGGAAGTGACCATGTGTGAAATATCAAGGCTGTATATGTAAAATGACATGAAATATAGGCCAGGTTAATGTATTATTAAAGTAGGTCAAACACCAAGGTCAAGATCACAAGATCCAAGGTCATGGTCAAATGTGAAAGGTCTTGGTCGTAGGTGTCCATGTGTCAAATATCAAGGCTGTATGTGTAAAAGGAATTGATACATCGGCTAGGTTAAAGATATTTTAAAGTAGGTCAAAGGTCAAGGTCACAAGGTCCAAGGTCATGGTCAAATGTGAAAGGTCTTGGTAAGATGTGTCCATGTGTGAAATACCAAGGATGTATGTGTAATAGCACATAAGATATAGGCCCAGTTTAATTTTTTTAAAAGTAGGTCAAACTCCAAGGTCAAGGCCAAATGGTCCAAGGTCATAGTCGTATGTGATAGGTCTTGGTCGGAGGTTTCAATGTGTCAAATATCAAGGCTGTATGTGTAAAAGGACATGATATATTGGCCAGGTTAAAGTTTTTTAAAAGTAGGTCAGACTCTAAGGTCAAGGTCTAAAAGTCCAAGGTCATGGTCAATTGTGAAAGGTAAGATGTGTCCATGTGTGAAATATCAAGGCTGTATTTGTAAAAGGTCATGAGATATATATATGCCGGGTTTAATTTTTTTAAAAGTAGGTCAAACTCCAAGATCAAGGTCACAAGGTCCAAGGTCATGGTTAAATGTGATCGATGAAAGAAAAGTGCGCATAACTGTACAAAATAGGGCACTTGTCCTGTACCTACTTTTGATACACTACAAGCTTTGATCGATGTTGATAGGAGGTATCTATGTGTGAGATATCAAGGCTGTATGTGTAAAAGGACATGAGATATAGGCAAGGTTAAGAATTAACTGTAAACATCAACAAAGGGCAATAACTCCAAAAATATGATCGGCAGAGTTACGGTTCTTGTGCACTGCACATCTCCATAATGAGATCTATTCACCTGTAAAGTTTCATGATTCTACCTGACATACTTTTTGAGGTATGCTCCGGACAAGAATCAAGTTTGAAAATCAACAAAGGGCAATAACTCAAAAAAATCGATCGGCAGAGTTACGGTTCTTGTGCACTGCACCTCTCCATAATGAGATCTATCCACCTATGAAGTTTCATGATTCTACCTTTAATACTTTTCGAGTTATGCTCCGGACAAGGTTTGGTCTACGGACAGACCGACCGACATACGGACCGACCGACCGACCGACCGACCTTCCGACCGACACTTGCAAAACAATATACCCCCATTTTCTTCGAAAGGGGGCATAACAACGTAAAACCTCAATGAACCAAACCAAAGACGTTCAATTTACCCTTATAGTTTTTATCTGTTGGTTAAGGTGGACGCATATATTCTTCCCCTGGCAATTCGAAAATTACAAGACAGGATGCAATAAAGATTCAAAGTTTATTAAAGTCTCTATAAAATAACGAAAATCTGCTATTACACAAGATGACTGTATGTGACCTTGTATAAAAAGACATACACCAAATATGTGTTTGACAAGAAAAAACAAAGAACAAAACAATTTATGACAGACAAACGGTCATGCATACGAGTACAGCATAATGATAATATTGAGGGACCAGAACACTCAGAAGTATTATAAATGAATTTACATATCGTCGATTTTCTTCAAAAATATCGTAAGTAGGCCTAAAGCTTTAAGCAACAAATGACGATACGTTGTTACAATACTTTTTATCAGTTGCCTAAGGTGTTACAATAGTTTTACCAAGAAGCACTTGATACTTTTCTCCAATATTTCCTATAGTCTGGTCACGACATTATGACACATGTTTACAATTTGTTCCTATCAAAACAATGGAAAAGGTGTGCTCAATGTTCAAAACAAGTTTGCATGCGATGGTTCGAATCTTGCAGGTGCCTCACACCTGCAAGATTCGAACCATCGCATGCAAAAAGTAGTTTAAAGAATGATATCGGTATTGTGTTGTTTACGTAGTATAGATAAATTTCGCAAACATGTTTCACAATATCGGGAATGGACTATAAATTTGAAATTACTGGAGAAAGAAATATGAAGTTAAAAACATGAGAACAACTTTCACTGTCACATTGTTTATTTCCATCATATTTCCAGCACTCGAGTAACTCGACGAACCAATTCCTGAAAGGAAAAGGAAAAAAATATAAAGAACTTGGAAAAGTGCTACTTGAGTTGTTCATGAAACCACTTCCTATCACCTTTTATCAATTACTCCCTAACTTCGATTACGAAATAACTGCCCATAAATCTCTATTGGCATTGTTTTTATTTCGCATACAGGGTGGTGTTCAATAATACTTCTTATTCCCAATTCATCTTTTAAAAAAATAATCATTATGATACGTTGGATACATTTCCTTAAATTATATCTGTTGTAGTGTATTCTAGATTCAGATGACCCATTAAAACATGTTTTGAATAAGGTCATTCTTGGCTGTGGCTCTTGGTTGAAAAGATAATGTAATATATAGGCCAAGCCGAAACAATACAATCAAATGTCTTACCTAAGTCGCGTTCACAAATGAAATTTGCACTCCCGCTACAGTCAAAATCGTAATAAAATCCACCTTTAGATATAACAGCACAATTTTCATTGTTGCCATCATTATTTGGTTCCTTCGCCCATGCTCTGTAAAACATACAAGAAAACAATCGAAGACCTGCCTACCTCTTATCAATGGTTATTTCGTTAACCTGTGTGGGCGAGCAGTTGGAAGCCCGGTTAGGATGCGGTTGTCCAGGAATCCATGGTTATGTGCTCCAGCCGTGCGATATGACCATAGCAGTTGAAACTCTAATCAACCATCCATCCTACCTACATCTTATTATAATATTTATCAATATTCTATCTGCATACTTTTTAGAAACATTAAATGACGGGAATCGATCGACTTCAAGCAGAAGACGAAAGTTATCATGATTTTAAAACATGCACGGGGCGTTTGTTTTATGGTAAGAATTGGGAGTTAATGTGAAGATTTGTGGGTACAGATATATTACTTACATAACTTTTTGGTTTGGAGGACTGTTGAAACTCTCCGTATACTGCCAAATATAGTGAACCTGAAGATCGTTGAGGCCCGTCCAATATGGCGGGGAGCCGGGTGGTTGTTGAGCCAATGTTTGATTGATACAGCTCTGTTCGGTCACATCGTTAACGGCCAGTCTAGTGTAAAAATGATATTCATTCAAAGTGACCAATTTGGAAACAAATGGCTTGTGAGCCGATGGCCTACCAGTAGAAAAAACCTGGGGCCTGTTTCATCAAAACATTTAAGACGCGTTTTTGACTTACCGATGTCTTAAATATCACTTGAAACAATAACTCAGGTCTTGATTGACTGACGATATGCGTTTCTTGTCCTAAACATGCTGTTAGTCATCGGTAAGTCAAAATACTAGGGATGGGAACGACTACTCGAGTAATCGAGTACTCGATCGAACGTCCGAGTATCGATTACCAATATCACTAATCGAGTAATCGGAAAGAAAAAATGATATCAGCAGAAAAATAAAAATTCATTTCCAAACTCAAGTTGTTGACAATATAGATCGCTCTTTTCCAACACTTTACCGTGCAAAAGGTAGGGTATGTAACACCTGGCCCCGGTTTCTCGAAAAAACTTAAGTGCGTTCTCATGCTCAAATCTGAGCACCGTGCTCAAATCGCACGAAATCCACGTGAACTTCAATCGAATACCCTTCAACGTTGGAGAGTATCCCTTTGAAGTTGAGCATGTTCTCATGAGAATATACTTAAGTTTTTTCGAGAAACTGGGGCCTGGTCATCCGCCGATTATCTTATCCCCCGATATTGTCCTACTTTGCAATCAAGTGCCAACAGCTATTGTTCTCTCTGCAAAACAGTGTCATAAATTTTCGCACCTTCGCTGCTCTTTACATGTTTACTCTGATTTCGGGCGGTGCATTTTAATTGGACGTCGGTCAGATTTACCTTAGAGTTGATTGGTTAATGCAATATTCGATCAGCCGATTATTGGATTATTGTTGAGATTTCATTCTATTGCTATTTGTTTCTCGAAGAAGAAGCATCTCATTCCCGATTACATGCAAATAAATTCAAGAAAATCTAACAATGCCTCCCTCTTAGTCTATAGTGACATATCTCACAACATGCGTAAATATTACGAACGCTTTTGAGATAGTAAAAAAAAGTAAAGGTGGTTTATCAGTCTCAAATTTACGAACTAGGTCCATATTCGCGCGACTTTCACACTTTACTCCACGATCATCGAGCTTCAAGTCGGCTGTTTACAGTCGGCGCCTGCGGCAGCCACAGCACATCGGCTTTCAACTCTCCCGTGTACCCATTTATACACCTGGGTGAAGAGGAGCAACGTGGGGTGACTTTTTTGCTCAGAAAAATTCCCGTGACCTCGGTAGGATTTGAACCCAGGACCTCTCGATCCCTATGCCCGCGTCATACCACTAGACCACGGCGCCCCACAACAACTTTGCGGATTTTTTTCCCATTTTCACGAGTTTAACGGAAAGATTTTGGCACTTTCTGTAATTCTCATCACATATCTAACAATTGTCCATTTTTCTCAAATAAAGCACTGATCAAATGTCATCTAAAGAGATATTTATACCGAAGATACGCTTATGAACATGTTGAAAAACACCGATACTATAACCCAAAGACGGCATTTCTATCCGAGTACTCGAGTACTCGATCGGAAGGGTGACCGAGTACTCGATTAGTAAAATTGCTACTCGTTACCATCCCTACAAAATACGTCTTAAATGTTTTGATGAAACTGGCACCTGGTCCCGGTTTCTCGAAAAAAAACTTAAGTATATCCTCATGAGAACATGCTCAACTTCAAAGGGATACTCTCCAACGTTGAAGGGTATTCGATTGATGTTCATGTGGGTTTCGTGCGATTTGAGCACGGTGCTCAGATTTGAGCATGAGAACGTACTTAAGTTTTTTCGAGAAACCAGGGCCTGGTCATATTAAGCCCAAATACATTACATAATGTATCCTGGCTTATAAATGACCAAGTTTTTTTTCTCATCTATAGGTCATTCAGTGAAAGTTATGGCTGGTATTTGGAAGGAATCGTGAAATAGATCTCAAATTGTTAAAGATTGCGCGAGTTGCATTGCATATTTGGTAGGGACAAGGTGTAAATTTCTGCACTCAGGAATATATGTGGACAGTTTTTGGTCCATAGGTTAAAGTTTGTTTGGCCATTTGAGTACAAAAAGGGCCATTGGCTTATCCCTGCATTCATTCCTTTTTTCTCCCAAAAAGAAGATTAATCAAACAATTTATTTTACGCTGACACACGTAGGCCTAAACAATCAAAATGATATATCTAAACAAAGGTAGGCTTCAAGTACAAATATAAGAAAAGCATCGCTTAGATTCTGCTTCAGCTAGAATACGCCTATTGTTCACGGTGGATAACCAACGTGACTTTTGGGAAACGTTCGAGCGAAAGCATTCCTTGAATCTTTGAAAACAAAAACCATGGGATTCGGCACAGAGTGAGGTAGAATCGGGAATGCCCCTCTTAAAGCTGCGTACGGTGCAGTTTATCTCGTCAAAATCCGTTTAAGCTGCATATAATAAGCTGAGAAATTAAACAAAATCACCTAGAACAGGACTATATTTCGGTGTGAACGTTTTTCAAAAAGTCACGCGGTTTATCCACCGTATTGTTTATGATTGTGCTATTAAACCACACCAGTGAACCTTATTCACTTCGGTCATCATTTATTTGGGGAAAAAAAAAAAAAAAACAACAACAACAACACACATACCCGATACTCATAAATATTTGGAACATTGGAATTCCATCCCACATTTTTATACTTTATAAAAGACAGAGTAGAAGAAGTACGAAGTTACAGGTACACTTGAATTATATTTAATTTGCTTTATTACTCATAACTTAATAGAAAAGATACTAGTAATGTTTCATATATATCCATTTAAAAGTTCGTTGTAGTTTTTACCTGTATCCGTCAGCGTTGAACTTCCTAGCTAGGTCTGTGCAGCGATCTTTAGCTTCCCTCCATGTGACCGTGTCGTTTTTAGCACTGATGTAATAACATGAAGACTGACACTGGAACCAACCTTGTGGACATGAGTCGCCTAAATGGAAAGAGTCGAATAAAGTGTTCCATCACAAACAGCATTCAACTATAAGTGGCATATCGGCATGGCCAACCCAAATTGGGTTGGTCAATTCGCCCATTCAGTAAGATTCGTCCATGTCATGTCGTACAATAGTATCTTTTAAAATTGTTTAAACAATATCATTTAGACAAATGATACCTGTATGAACTATTGCTGTGCGAGTCTGATAAGTGTAGAAGAAAAAGATGTCAAGATTAACAGAAGAGCTAAATCCTCCCTAGTCAACGTACACGGATTGTCTACAGCCAATCGGCCTTTCAACCTCCCAGTTAGGTCTGTAGGAGGCCTACAGCGATCTTTAGCTTTGTCATTTATCTATTCATGGATGTGGTATAACAAATGCCTGAGAAGCGATCCCGGCGGGTCACCAGAAAGAAATGGAATCTAACTGAAAAGTTGACCATCTACAATCACTCTTTGTGGCGAATTATTTGAAACGATTTAAATCAGTTGACCATATGACATGGGGGTTGATACCAAGTTGGAGAGGTGGTCTGTCTACCTTGTCGAATGCTTTGGAAAAATCCATGAAGTGGTCAACGACATCGGTTTGGTACTATGAAGTTGTTGATTATGTCATTTGTAAAGTTCCAAATTTTGGTTTCATAAGCATGACCTGACCTTTATCAGGAATATTATCTAGTAAGGTTGGAGACACAGATGTTCTTTAAGATTTTGGAAGCAATACAGGTCCGGGTCTGTTATTACAGGGTTGATACCTTTGACTGAAAGACTGAAGCAATATTGATCTTTGTTCCTTTATCAGGGACAATACAAATGTAGAGTTATCCCGGAATTGCCATAAAAAGGTTATTTCATGCTGAAGTTCTTTGAGAATACAAGAAGACGGATATCTTATCAGGTCCACGTTTCTTAGAGGTGATCTAATCCATGTAGGAGTTTGTCTTCTCAACCAGTGGTGCCCTTAGTGTTATTCATGTTGTACTTGCTTTTTATTATTCTTCGGCACAGGTGCGAGAGACAGTACAGGGGAAGAGAACTCACACTCTTTTTTGTAAAGAATGTTTGCTTTGGAGCTTCGAGTGCAAGGAGAAGAAGCATTCGTTAAAAATCCGATTTAACATATTTTGGAATGTGTGTGTTATAGTAAAATTGTGAAATCAGGGATTTAGTGAAATCATTGAAACTTTCAGGGAATTCGTGAAATCTCTAATTCACTTAGTAATTTCACGAGATACATAAACTCTTTAGGGATTTCCTGAAATTGCCGATAAAGTGCTTCTATTATTTCACGAAATCCCTAGATATCCTTGCTTAATATAATAACAAAAACACATTGTTTTCAAAATGGTTTATGAACTTGGTTCATTGGTAATACATACATATGTACAACACAGCTGATCATCATGATAAAATAACAACGGGCTTATGTATCTGTAAATGAATGTAGATAACTCGTTACATGATTGAATGTCGACAATTCGTCATGATGACAAAAACAATGGATAAGTTAATTAAACAGGCTTGTCTTAAACAGCTTGTGTGGTTTTATGTTAATGTGGATCATGTCCTCCATACAATGTCTGCATACACATTCCTTATTTGAACATTTGAGACTTTTGTGACATCTACTAGTACAAATTCATCCTGTTTGTTTGACACTGTTTGTTTGACACCATTTCTTACCTTTGCTGCAATCACAACGAATGAATCCCTGTCCCTCAGAAGCTGTAGATTTAAGAGCCTATCGAAGTGTTGTTGTACTGTACATGTCAACATCATTGTCAGTCAGTCAGTTGTAGTATTCTCAGCTTTGGTCGGAAAGGGTGGCTGATGGAGGACCATAAAGTCTTTCTAACACTGAATCCTGTCGAGAATCTCAGGTGGAAGACTAGATGATGTAAAGCAAACTTTAGGGTTCTCTCCAAACATGGCCTTGTGTGGTGTTTGGTTTATGCCTGCATGTTGGGAACACTTTTTCTTTTAATGTTCAAACTTTAGTCCCACTGTCCAGTTCTGGGTGTTATTGTCACCCACCCAGGCTACAAGCATGTCTTTAATGTCGCTGTTTGTTCTGTCAACAGAGCATTGGCTTTGAGGGTGTCTCGGCTTGCCATGAACCATCGTGAGTTCGGGCAACATGTATTTGGGTCCCTAAATGACATGTGCTGTAAATTATGTGCCGTTGTCGTTCTAAAGGATGGCAGGCGCACCAAAGAGGAGAAAATGTCAAGCAGTAGAAAGGCAACTTCTGTCGCTCTCTTGGAAGACATGGCCTCAGGCCTCAGGATGACAGATTTTGTGAGGTGGCACTGGTATACCATGATCTACTTGAACTGGCCTTGTGGAGAAGACTGCATATCAAAAAGGTCTACATTTTTCCGGAGAAAACAGCGGGGCTTTCCAAACCAGGCACATCTCAAAGTAAAAACAATAGAACGAAAAGTTATGGTAAAGTGTGATATATTTCTTGATATTTGATATGTAGATGCAAAAATATGTATATTTACATGTGTTCCGTCCAATGATGATTTGTAATAGCCTACCCTAGTACGTTTTCCGAAATATCTCGAAAATTCTTGCAATACATCAGGAGCATCATCCTTCAATTCTGCAAACGGCTCCTTGATTCAATGATCCGGTAAAAAGGCCAAGGCTGAGCCCGGTCCCTCTTATAAACAAACCCTTCCAACATCAACAACAATCTTCCTCTTTGAGATGGAATGAACTCCATGTTATTTATGTACGGATATGATTGAATTTGTTAAAACGCTTGAAAATCGTTAAGCGAAATTATATTCTAAGTTAACTATACCTGTGGCAATATCATATTTGTACAATCACTTGGGATCAATAATTGTACAACCATTTGGGATGAGTGGTTATTACGAAAAATACGACAAATAATCGGCACAACACTTCGGTGACATGTCTCTTGATAATTTGCATGTCTACAAATTATCCTGTTGGTAATTAGTCGTGTCGATAATTTGACTGTCGATGAACTGTCATAGACCAACTTGTTCTCTAAGTTAAATTTCCAAGACAGGATGTGCTTCACAGAACAGAACAGAAATTTTATTACTTGACAAGTACATAAAGTACATAGCCATACAGAAATGCATAAAACAAAAAGTATTATGCTTGTCACAACGACACACGTAGTCTTTTGGCGTTTCCACTTCTCCTGACACACAACACAGTACGACTTGAACAGTTCAACAACAGCATCTGTTGTGATGTTGGCGTACTTCAGCCCAAGATGTTTCAGCATTCTATCACGACCACCATGGTCTGTTGCAACGTAAGGCTTTACGTGCAATGTCGTATGCGTCTTCTATAGTAGTATCTAGTGCTTAGGTCATTTTCTGGACATTCCTAATCCCCATCAATTAGATCTCCAGGCATTATGAAAAATGTTCAAAGGGACATCAAAACAATCAGGGTAATATTTATGCAATTAACAGATCAGTTGTGCTTAACCACCATTATGTATGTTTCAATGCATTATGATTGATATCCAAAAAAGATCAAAGCCATCAGGATAAATAACCTGACTTACAGTGTAATCAAAGCACTTTATTTTAAGTTTAAGTGAACTTCTATTTCACTATATTCTTAAAAAGGGTAAAATGAATCTATGTAATACAAATCCTAATGTTTCACTAATTTCAGGAAGTCCATAAAGAAATTACTAAGTGAATTAGGAATTTCACGAATTCCCTGAAAGTTTCAGTGCTTTCACCCAATCCCCGTTTTCACAATCTTACTGTAACATATAAAACAGTAAATTTCTTAAAATTTGTCTCAAATAATAATTACCGGGTATAAGCGGTGATTCACAAATATATCCTACTTTACTGTCGCAACTATCGTCATTATAAGTACCGTCCGTCCGTATTTCAGCACAGTTCTCGGAACCGCCGCTGTTGTTAGGCTCTTCGTTCCATCGTCTACAAATAACATCAATAATAATAATAATAATAATAATAATAATAATAATAATAATAATAATAATAATAATAATAATAATAATAATAATAATCAATCAGTTGTATTTCTACCAGAATCTAGGACAGTCGCAAGATCTTACCCCACCCACTACAATTTGCATAGAGAAAATCTTGACATACTAGTATACACATAAATTGTCTATGGTTTGGTTTATTATTTTATATAGTTTATTGTTTTCAACTACTAAGGTCATGTTGCGCGGCGGATGGAGCACCTAAGCATGGATTCCTGTTGTTTCTCATACCAGTACTACCACAACACCCTTACTGAGCCTCCAGCTGCTCCCCCACATAGGTTCACGATATCAAACCATTGATGGGTGACATTTTTGTCAGTAAGGGTATTTGCCACGGCCGGGTATCGAACCCGGGAGCTAATTGTCTATGTCTTAATTGTATGCAATAAATACTCTTAAGATAGAAAACTACATTAAAAACTAAAAATATCAATGATTGATTGGGGTTTAACGCATCTTTAATCTTCTTGGTCTTTTCGCGGAGGCCAGAATACCTATGCATGGATTCACGTCGTCTTCACATCTGTCCTAAGACAAAATCCTTACAGAGCGTCCAGCTGCTCGCCCACATAGGTTAACAATTATACAACCAATGGTGGGAGACAATTTTGTCAGAAAGGATATCTGTCGCGACAATAGGGAATTAGACCAAAGTTCTCATGAGTGAGAGTTGGTGTGCTACTACCGTAACTGCGCCATGGAAGTGGCAAAAAATCTCAATGAAATGGGATCATTGACAATTCAAGGATGGCATCGCTTTGTGAATAATATTTTATTATTGTAAATACTAGTTAAATACAAGTTCCCTTGCATTTTTGTCCGGAACATAATTTCTAAGTGCTAGCAGCTTCAAACTCACAGAGATACACTTACAATGATACAGTTGACTTACATTAGGTTCATATCAGCACTTGACGACCCATCCCAGGACCAGCCACTTGGAGCAGACGATCTTTGTAAACTTGTCCAGTAAACATGGAAATTGTACGGGAGATTTTCTATCCATACCTACAAATATAAACATAGTCCAGTAAGTAATGGTGTTTAACATATTATTTATAAAACAGAAACATTCTATGTTGGCTACGCAAACGTTTTATTTTCCGACTCTAGTGCAAGAACATTTTCGCAAAGGTGATTTTTGTGTATAACCATTTCATGAATTATGAATTATTCGATCGTCGATGTTTGACATGTTTGATATATTCTTTACCAGATGTAGTATTGGGAATACTGAATTTTACCCTTACAGATTCTATTGTACAGACAGCTGCATATCTTTATAACGCAAACGTAATTCCAGAGGCCTCACCCTGCACGATACACTTTCCATCATCTGGACACCCAACCAAAACGTCTTTCGTTGCTGGTGGTAATCAAATTTATTTTATGACTTGTTTTGAATTGTCTGGTTTTACTATGACTTGACAATCAATGTTATCTGATGATAGAAGTATCAAACTTCTTATGAGACGGCCTTGAAGTATCTTTTGCTGCGCTTGAACTATCTTGGACATTAATGTTTGCTCGATTGTTGTTCCTTTGCTTATACTAGCCCTAGACAATAACTGTTTTTGCTCTTCAAGATTTTCAGTCGATGGAAAATATGACTGCGAAAGGTTGTACATCCTCTCTTTAATTAATCAGTTAAAACATTTTCATAATCTTTTGTTGATAAATCTCCATGTCGATGAACAAGGCAGAAGTTTTAACAATGAAAGTCTCGTCAGCTATCGTCAATGTCATTCCCAGGCTGCCGAAATTCGCATGCTCGTCTTTTTCCTTTCTGTATTTAAGATACCTTTGCATTGGCTTATTCAAACTATCAACTAATGACATTCTGTTAGTTATTGACTTGATATTGGAACCAGTCCAAACCTATAAGAGCCTCAATGTGGTCGAATTCTCCCTTCGAACTAGAAGCAAGGTTTTTGTCAATTGCTTTTAAACGTTTGTTGAACAATGTTTGTTAAAAGAGTAAATTGTAAAAGCCAGGACTATAATAATGGTATAGAAGAATGCCAAAATACGGCACATACGATCAAAGTAGTGTTGACGAATGAGAACTTGACCAACTCTCGCACTGATACCATCAACAATGCATATCAAGTGGGACCTTGCCATCTCAGCAAATGCTATTTCTACCACACGATCACAATGAAGTACGAATGTTACATTACGTCTGGTTGAGTTTTTTATTAAGTTGTTGAACTTGTTCACCCAATTGATTGCTAATTTAGAGGGCCCATCTGTCTCCATGTCTCTCGATGGTAAAACTTAGTCTTCGCTGTTTAGTTATTTTAAGATCTCGAGTAAGATTGCCTAGTGGATATTGTTATTCGTCTTATCTGCTTTGCAGCCATACCAATGTGTTGAATAGAAACCAGTTTAATCAAGTCGTCGTCTCATTCATCGTTTATCATGAAAATGTAGTTTGTTTAAACTGAATGTAAAAACTTCTGTTTTTAGAATTTTTTTCATCAATATCTCGAGTGAGCAATTTCCATCCCCACATCAAGAACGTTTTAACTTATTTCTTTATATTAGGATTACACAATATGTGTGTCATTTTACAGACTTTAAAAAAATATTGTATTGAGTTAGGATTTGAATAAACTTGTCTTTTGAATAACGGTAACTAAGTTTTCCTTTTTTCAAACTATCTCGTTCAAAGTGATACAACCAACAACACCAACCTTTTCATCTAGATTGTCGACAGTAAGTAGATGAGAGTTTCTCTGTGAGCACATGTTGTTTGCCTGTTGTTGTGTTAGTCCTTTATTACCCATGAGATAGCACGATCCACCGCCACGTAGCCAACCCGCGGGGCAACCAAGATTCAACTGTGCTGTGAACGGAGAGAAAATAATTCTATTCTTGCTTTTTAGAGGACTTTCTCATCTTCACGTGCATATATTACTTGCTCTTGATATAAAATTTGTGATATACTAAAATCAAAATTTCTAATTCACGACTAAATATTTTCGACGCTAATTAGAATAATTTACGTTAAAATTTAAAAATTGGTGTCTTTCATAACATATCTCCACGTGAGAATATTGAAAAGTTGAAAAACGGGAAAATAAGACCGAATCATGGGTTCTATTACTATGAAAATACATATGTACGAAATATGTAGAGAATTTCACCGCAGCATATATAATCGTACAGTCGAAAGTTGCATTTGACTTTAAGCAAAATATCAATTAAGTACTAGTAAACAAGCTGATGATTCAACTTTTGGTGAGATTGGAGTTATGCGCATGGCGTCCACTGGCGTAGCTAGCCGAAAATAAAGTGTACGCAAAACGTATGCCTAATGTATCAGGGGAGGTTTGATGGCGGGCTCCATACTGCTGGGGCATCTCCCAGATTTTTTTTTTTGAAAATTCAATGTAGATGCTTATGAAATACCTACCAAAAGCCAACCTGGAGCAACGAATGACCATGGTCATTCGTGGCTCCTGGTGGGTATTTGGTATGTATTTTAAAATAATGGCGATTCAGGTGTTTATTTCAATTTTCAAAGGAAACAAACACAAAATCCATATTTTTTTAAAAAAAAATGAGATGTGTACGCCATTGCGTTGTTTTGTACGGATTGCTATGTCCATGGTGTGCTAATATTTATTCTAATCTGGATAAGTGATACATTCCCGAAGAAAGGTCAACTCCAGAAAGTATGACATTTGCCACATAAGACAACGCCATCAATCCGACAAAGGGAAGATCCTACAATGTACGTCACTATGTCGTAATTTAGAATCGATCATCAGAAATTAAGGATAGAATCAATTTTATCAGTCCTACTCGTATCAGTTGCCGCATGGGTCGATGTACATATTGTATAATGTTACCTCAGAACATCCTAGCGTGGTATTACATGCACAACCCTCACAACACTTCTAAAGTACTGTTCATTAACATAATTACTGATCACAAACCTTGTATGGCAGATCTCTCACAAGTATAATGCGCACGTTTCGTACACTTAGTATCTTCAATAGTTCCTCCGGAATACATTAAACCACAATTCTTGTTCTGTGTGCGATCTGAACTCGGGGACACTATCCACTTTCTGAAATAGATAATGATGCTAAATTATTTAACCCTTCACCAATTTAGTATTTGTTTAGAAATCGTTGGGCACATGTTTTAGCAGCTGTTGATAAATGCAAAGAGGAATGTAATTGGCAGAATTGATCAGTAATCGAGAGTGAATATCATTCTTTTTTTAGTTTACCCTATATATCAAGAGTTAAGAACAAAGTATTTCAAACCTTATTTCTGTAAATGACCAACGGTGCAAGAATTCGTAACGTTAATGTCGACAAAATCACCAATTGCAACTTTTAAACGATCTTAATTCATTTTACTGCTTTTAAACTAAGAAAAGAAACATAATTGTAACGTTTTGCATCTTCTCTTGAAAACGTATATATTACGATTGTGTATATGTTTTCTTCATGCATGTGTTGTATTTGTTTATGTTATACATGTATGTAATCAGCTATGAATTGTTGAAAATATGCTGAATAAAATTGAGTTAAATTGAGTTGAACTTATAAAGCAAATTTAAGTCAATAGAATAATTTATAGGGATGGTCAGATTTTCATTATTAGTAAGCCCCGAAATTAATTACACTCAATTACTTACATGAAAGATCCATCAGCTACTGTACCATTGTGCCAGCGATAAGTGCCCGTAGTTTGTTTATCATTAAGCCCGGTCCACCATGGCAGCATGATGCCTCTGTCATCAATACCGGACAAGAACTCCATCAACCCGCTCTGTCAAAAATAATATCAAATAAATGAAAAAAAAATAATAATAATAATAATATAATCAATAATGTAACACTTGTGATGGTTTCTATACACTTTTTCATCTGGCCCCGGTTTCTCGAAAAAACTTCAGTACATATAGTCATGAGCACATGCTCAGCTTCAATTGAATACCAATCAACGCTGATTGGTATTCAATTGAAGTTCACGTGGATTTCGTGTGATTTGAGCACGGTGCTCAGATTTGAGTCTGAGAACGCACGTAAGTTTTTTCGAGAAACTGTGGCCTGGTCTTTTAAAATGTAACTTTGCAATGCCCTAATGTCCTAAAATGCTTATGTGACTAAAATTTCTGACCAAACTCATTCGTTTGTAGATTTTAGAACAAATTCGGTATGAAAGTCTTGAAAAGTGTTGGCTTTGTATATTGAAATTGTAGAATATCAACGATAAAATGAAAGCAAATAAATTATGGTCTTTTTACCTACTCGAGGGCCCAGTGCAAAACTATTGTAACTACCTATTTTTGAGAAATTCACTTTTTTGCATTTTCTGAATCTTAAAGAAGGAATACATCATATGTTCTAATATCGGGTTTCAATTCTGTATAATGAAAAAGATATTTAGAATTTTAAAAATATTGTATCTCAATTGAAAGAAATTTGTTAGTGCAAATCTATTGTAACTCAACTGTTTTTCAACTTTACTTCCACTCCAGCATCTACAATTATTGACCAATCGAGACAAAACTTGGATATAATGTTGGGGACCATAAGATCTGGAATGAGTTTGATTTTCAGTCTGATCGAAACAAGAAGTCATGAGTTATGTGCCCTTTACTTTGAGAAATGGCCGCTTTTGACTGTTTTTGACTTTATTTACACTCTTGTTTCTACAATTATTAACCAATCAAGACAAAACTTGTACACAATGTTGGTGACAATAAAATTATGGATGGAGTTGATTTTCATTTCGATCAAAACAAGAAGTCATGAGTTATGTGCCCTTGAATTTGACAAATGGCCATATTTGACTGTTTTTGACTTTGTTTACACTCTAATATCTATAATTGTAGACCAAACAAAACAAAACTTCTTTACAATGTTGGTGACTATAAGATATCAGATTACATCGATTTTCAGCTCAATGCGACTAGGAAGTCTTGAGTTATGTGCCCTTGAATTTGACAAATTTGCTGTTTTCGACTTTATTTTCACTCAAATCGTCATAAATAATAACCCATCAAGATGAAAATTGGACATGGTAATTTGATTACCACATGATCCTGGATTAGTTCGATATTCAGCATAATAGAACAAGTAATCTGCCCTTGAATTTGACAAAGTTGCCATTTGTGACTTTCTTTTCACTCCATCTACCAGATTATATATTGACCATTCAAGACAAAACTAGGACACAATGCTGAAGAATACTAGATCTTGAATGAATCTGAATTTCAGTATAATTGGACAAAAACTTACTGAGTTATCTGCCCTTAAAATTGACACAATTACTGTTTTTAACTTTGTTTTTTCTATGATAAAAACAAAAGTCAAAATTAACCATCGGGTAATGGGTAATAAATCTGCACCCATGTAGTAGCACTCATGTACTCATTTCAGCCCTAATCTGCATTCAAAAGATCAAATTAAATTTAGCGGAAAATGTAAGTATTTTCTGGGAAGTTCTTTAATTAAGTTATAGGTTAAGTGTTGATAAGGGTGTATACAGGATAATATTCAGAAATGTCATATCATGTTGGTTTTTGATACAGAAAAAAGAAGAACCAGGGAACATGCCATGTTAGAACTTTGCATGTTACACACTTTTGGAGAATATGACAATCTTATGTTTTCATGTGTTTTGCAATTTGACTGACTGCACGACAGATGGATAAAAACAAAACAATATAACCAAACTCTTTAGATAATTATATGCAGGCATAAAAATTTACTGAATTTGAAAGAATTTTTTGTATCTTTTTCTGAAACATGAGATTTAATATGAGCCTTAGATGTGAAAGCATGTCGGGACAATTAAACTTTCCATTCATATTTTTTCACTTGAAAATGACCTTGAATTTAATGAAATATATCCTTGACTTTGAATCAAAAGATGCACACAAATAACAAAAGCAGACATAGGCAGTTTATGCTCCCCAAATAAATGTTTGTCACAAAAAAAATTCACCTGACCTGTAAAATCAGAATAAGCTATCGTACATTTTAAATCCCCATTCCCATGACACATTTTTTTGTACACATATACCATGTAAAAAAAGTTTAGCAACACTGACTTTGTTAATTGAAAACATGTATTTTCTGTGATATTAATTTCACAATCGCTTTGTGGTAAAGTTAATTATCGTGTCAGAGACATTGTCTTGACGTAGGTGAGGAGTCAAAACAAAAAGTCACAACATAATTCGGTTTCGATTATGAGGTCATTTTCGAGCAAGAAAAGCAGTGAACCAATTTCTTATCCACTTAAATTGTTTGTACACAGTATCAACATTCACTACTTTATCAAATGATTTAACGTCATTCGCGTCATTGCGATCATGTGCACGTCTTCCTTAAATGCACTGTATGTGCCCTATGGGTGACAAATCAGAAATAAAGGGATGATTATGGGAGAACATTAACTTGTTTATGCTTAAAGCATTTAGGACTCTATGCCAGACAAGTCTGGTGCGTTCATGGTGTAGCGTCAAGGAAATTACAATGTATGGTCAACATGTAGTAACCCTTCGTCTGTGGAGACGATTACGGATGGTAAGTGTGGATACTCTATGTTGAAATTCCCGTGGAAGCCACTTTTTGTGCTAATATGGAACATCTTTGTCGTGACTTTACGAAATTGTGACGGTCATCGTCTCGTGGTGTTTTTCTTCGACGTCCTTGACCGGGACTATCTCAAAATACAAAAATTGGCTTACATGGCATCCTCAAACGGTTACTTATGCTAAGAGGAATACAAAATTCAAAAAGACATCTTTATTGCCGATTCCGCCACGTAGGAACACATTAGCGATATAATGTCCTTCTAACGTAAGCCCATAGCGTAGTCCCACAGCGTTGCAGAAAACTCTTTTCAGTGGCTTTTTTCATACTGGGCAAAGGCAATAATGTTCACACCTAAATGTTTTCTAGAATTTTACTCCATACACATGAATACCATCGCAGACATGAAAACCGGAAATGCACATCTGGAGTGCGAGACGTACGCGATGGCGGTATAAAATTCATCTGTTTGTATTCTCTAGCTATAATCTATTGTGTAAACGTTTGATTTGATTTTAAAACGAAAATATATTCCGTTTTTATTCACCTTTCAGGGTGTGGCTAAGCGAAGAGGTTATTCGACGAGTTTACTTCTCGATACATTGGTTGATATAGGAGAAAAACGTGCGGCACGAGCATGAACACATTTCGAAATTGAAAGAATGTGCAATTGTAAAATATGTTGTTATAAAACCTCGTAACTGCAGCTTGATTCACACTGTAGTTATAATGTTTTGCAATAATATCGAAGATTTACCGCTAATCAAGAAGGCTGTTTCTCCCCAAGCTTAAATGTAATGTACAGTCTATAGGCTCCGCCCTGTCTCATGAATAAAAACAGAATATAGTTTGGTTACTTAAGATATTTACATTTTGTTGCTAAACTTTTTTACTATGTATATTATAGTGTGTGGTGTATATAGTCTGGTGCATAATAGCTGACAATAAATGACCTGATATATAAGCTAGAGATGCTCTGCCAGGTCATTTATCGTGAGCTATACTCAAGTATAGAAATTTATTAAATCCTAATTATTAGATTTAAAGAAATAGGAGAAAAACTAAATTCTACATTCAAATTCAAAATCAGAGAGAATGGGTTCTTGCCAGTATCCAGGAATTTTATATTGAAGTTTCATCCAATTTGGTCTAAGGGTTGTGGAGAATTTGCTTCCGACAGACTGACAGAAATAGATGAAAAACTTTAAAACATTGAGCCCCCTTTTACCATGAAAAGTTTTTTGTTCATAGATTAAAACAATGTACGGTCTAAAACATTTTGTCACTTGAATTAAAGGATTTCTTGGAAATATTCCAGGTAGTTCATATATGACATTTCATCAAATTTGGTCAAAGGATTGCTCAGATCTAGTTGCAGAAGGATGGACAAATGGACTGAAGAATGCATGAACAGACGGACAGACAGCACAGACAGACAGGGTAGTGACTATATGCTCCCTCGAATTTTTTTGAGAGAGCATAAAAACTACCTGTATATAAATTAGAGTTTATAACTTAAGTACTTTCAAAGATTTACAAAGAGATAGCATTTTGATAAGTTTTTATGATTTAGTCCACAGACAGACAGACAGATAGATGGACAGACATACAGACAACAATATTTTCTTCATCTTTTTATGCCTCACATAATAAGGTGCTAAATATAGTCATATTTCATTAGTTTTGCATTTATGTATTTACAGCAAATAGCTAAAATCAAAATGTCACAATAGTTTTGCACCAACATTATGTGCATACAATCGATGAATTTTAGTGCAAAACTATTGTAAGTCAAAAATGTTCAACAAAAGAAAATTTTCATAAGTTTTATTGAAATAAATAAATTGATTGAAATTCTTATGTTCCAATACACTTCATGTAGAAATTTTGAGTAATTACGTTAAATTTTAAAAAAGTTATTAAGTTTTTTCCCTCTCCTGTAAAATTTTACAAAAGGTAGTTACAATAGTTTTGCACTAACCCCTCGTACTACTCTCCAAAGCCGAGGTCTATTGATTAACCATCAAATATGACCTCTGCCGTTTTGGTTACACAAGCAGCCTATCTGGTCGTCATAATCTAATTATAGCACATCATTTGAATTATCGAATCAAAATCATTCAGCTTTACCTTGCATGATAATTACGTATACATTACGTCTCTTCTATTTTTGGCCGAAGCCGGTAATTTTAAGCGTCAGCCAATGAAAGTTTGTATCAGATTTTTAAATTGTTTTCTTGTGTATAGCCAACGATTGGATCCCGAAATCCCGCCAAGGCCCCGAGATTAGACGTGAAATGACCCCGCGGGAACAGAGCATCATTCTATCATAATGGAATGAAGAGAGAATGTGCTCTGTTCTTAAGAGAGTATCTACCTACCGAATCATTTATATTATTCAAATATAACAGATCACAATTCTTGCCAGGCACCAAGTTTCTACAGTATGTCTGTGCAGCGGTCCAGTTAAGATGGAAACTCGTGTTTAACAATGGAGACACAAAATAACACGCATTGTCGCTCATATACCAGTTGTTTACGGAAGGTACGGACGGACAGAATTCACCTGCAACGACATACCACCACATTTTTAGAACTTAATTAAAGTCATGATTTCTCCGCATTGAAGAGATAGTTATTTTTCTAATTCATTTGTTTTAAGATAATTTCTTAAACGAGACCTGATTTTGACCTTAAAGGGACATTTCATTCAAATTTCAATTTTTTGAAGTATGTCTTGATGCCAAGATTGGTTATTCTAATGAGTATAAATACTATTAGTTTTTTTTAAGTTGTTGCCAATAAGCGAGAAACACGCATTTAAAGTTGAGACATAATCGATAAATTGCATATAAATCCGCCTGTTGTCCACAACAATTCGTTCAATTTTAACACAAAAATATAAATTTCTCGTAAACGGCGCAATATTTTGGCTTGAAATTTTCAGAATTTCCATAAGGAAATGTGCTCTTTCAGATAAAAATAACAGTAAAATTTATGACAAAAAATTCTGAAATGTCACTTTAAAATGGACAAGAATCATACATATGAACTAATTTACCTCTATATAATCTGCGCTGCATTTTAACCAGGTGGATAATCACGTGACTCAGAATTTTAGAAAATCATCAATATTTTTCTAAATATTTGACCAATTTGAATTCGGTTTGAAGCAGAGACGGTGGGACAATTTCAGAAATTAGCTGGGCGTGATGGATTTTTGAAAGATCAACTGACAAAAAAGTTATTGAAGATAAACCAAAATTTTGGTTTATCTTTAATAACTTTTTTATCTGTTGATTTTTTTTTAAAAAAAATCAACCACGTCCATCTAATGCGTGACGTCTGTCCACATTCTCTGCTTCAAACCGAATTCAAATCGCTCCAGTATTTACAAAATTACAGAATATTTTCTGAAATTATTGTATCACGTGATTATCCACCGTGATTATCTGCGCTGCATTTTACACAAAGTCTACCTGTATCAACATCTGTGAAATCGTATACAATATACACTGACACGCAAAAGAAAGTGTGCATGACGTTAAACGGAAAAAATATATTTCTAAGCAAAATAGTATCAAATGTGATATCAAAATTTACAAAAAATGTATTTGCCGAAGACTGGTTTACATTTTATTGAAATTCTACGATTATCAAACGTATAAGAAGTGTGTAAATAACAGATTGTGAAAGGTAAATGTAACATGCAATTTGTTTATTTCTTGTTTATTTCTTGCCTTTTGTATGGCAACACTTGCATTGATCTAGAGGTATGGAGAGCACAGTAGGTAATGTTTATGTTGAATTAATGGAAAAGTAACAAATGCAAAATCAAACAAAGTGTCACGAGTATGCAACTTTTACTTTTCACCCTCTCTGTTATTTATGTGAAGATATTTAGTAAAATGTAATTTACCATAAATAACGCTTCTTTGTAAATGATATTACATATTATTATTATTATTATTATTATTATTATTATTATTATTATTATTATTATTATTATTATTATTATTATTATTATTATTATTATTATTATTATTATTATTATTATTATTATTATTATTATCATCATCATCATCATCATCATTATTATTATTATTATTATTATTATTATTATTATTATTATTATTATTATTATTATTATTATTATTATTATTATTATTATTATTATTATTATTATTATTATTATATTTTGCTAGAAAAAGCCTTTAATATTTTCCTGTAACCAACTGTACACTTTCTTTTGTGTATATATTTCAAATCAGAACAAAATCTAGGCAAGTTTAAGCATGACTCACCCCTCAGTATGGGATAGCTACATATAAAGCCGAGTTCACTTTTACAGAATTCATCACTATATTCCCCGAACTCATTCACGGCACAACAATGTTGCTGTCCATCGTAATTGTCGGGCTCTTGTCGCCAGTTTCTAAAGATACAGGAGGAAAAAGAGGTTCGGTTACTTTTACCGCCCCAACCACAATATTGTAGACTAACTGATACAAGTACTGGATAGTGTACTAGAGGAAGAGACAACAGTTACCACTCTCTTGCACACGGTTCATAAATTACATTTGAGAGTAACGAACGACAACTCTGCTCGGAGAATGAAACAGTTACGAGATCTATAAATACCCTCGATAGAGATGTATCTTTAAAACGGAGCATAAAACTTGTATAAATTGGCATGGAAATCTGTAAATGGCTTAAAACTAATGTAGGCCTACAATGCAGCTCATCTCAGTAAATTTTATGTTACAGTTGTCCAAAGAAATAAGGATTCAGAGCAAAATAAATGTAAATTAAAAAAATGTGTATAGACCGTCTATATATGTTATAGCGCAGTGAAAATAGAGAAAAAAGGCATGAACGTTAATCAATGAATGGTTCCTTGACATTCTCTTCAAAGGACGCTAAAATTGTTCACTAACGTACATTAACGTTGTATCGCCGCCATATTGAACCCAGTCCCATCGTGCACCGTACTGTAACCCCACCCACCAACCGTCTGTCTTATACATCTCTGTTTGTATGTTTACCCAGTCCTGTAATATACGTACATTAACGTTGTATCACCGCCATATTGAACCCAGTCCTGTAATATACGTACATTAACGTTGTATCACCGCCATATTGAACCCAGTCCTGTAATATACGTACATTAACGTTGTATCACCGCCATATTGAACCCAGTCCTGTAATATACGTACATTAACGCTGTATCACCGCCATATTGAACCCAGTCCTGTAATATACGTACATTAACGTTGTATCACCGCCATATTGAACCCAGTCCTGTAATATACGTACATTAACGTTGTATCACCGCCATATTGAACCCAGTCCTGTAATATACGTACATTAACGTTTTATCACCGCCATATTGAACCCAGTCCTGTAATATACGTACATTAACGCTGTATCACCGCCATATTGAACCCAGTCCTGTAATATACGTACATTAACGTTGTATCACCGCCATATTGAACCCAGTCCTGTAATATACGTACATTAACGTTGTATCGCCGCCATATTGTACCCAGTCCCAGCGTGCACCGTACTGTAACCCCACCCACCAACCGTCCGTCTTGTATACTACGCAAAAAAAGTTTAGCAAACTCGGCAAATGTTTTTTCCTAGTCAAAAACTTTTCCAAAATCCTTAAAAAGAAAGCACTAATGTGTTTGAAAATTAAATTTTCTAGCGCTTCCTGAAAATTTTGTTTCAAATTTCTTAAGCGTTAATTAGGTATCTTACGTTAAAGTGCACAGGGGTCAGATATCGAAAGTCAAGCAAATTTCAATGACGCGAATGTCCAGCATAAGCAGCTAGGACCACCATTCAATGTTTTCCCATGTTGCAGACAAGCTTTCTGACCACACAGAAAGGAATTTTGCCCATTCATACTGCAGATGACGCTCAATGCCATTGACGTTACAGACGTCATTACTTTCGCTAGCCTGACGTCCAACAAGGTTCTTCATGTGTTCTTTTGCTGGTTATTAAGCAGGTCAGGCGTAGATCATTCTGTATGTTCCTTGGAGTAAGTGGGCGGTGATTATCTTATTGAAATATCACACGTTGTGCCGTTGTTAGACGGTCTAGTGACAGGTTGGATAATTTCATTGCAGTACCCTTGCACCGTTTGGTTGCCATTAACTGAAATGAGGTCTGTTTAACTGTTTTCATCTATTCCTGCCAAAAAATGACGCTGCACTCGACGTTACAGTCTCAATGATTACGTTATTGGTATCAAGCCTTACGCATCTTCTCCAACCTGCCGTCAGTTAATGACACATAAAATGAGATTCGTCCGGACATCAGTCCAATGTCTCCTGAATCAATGTCGATGTGTCCATACCCACTGACGCCTTGCCTGTCGATGCTTAACGTCATTGGCGTAAGATCGGAGGACCCTGATGCAAGTTTTGCGGAGCCTGTTCCGGACAGTCTGGTCACTAACGGTATATTCTGTGACGTCCTGGAGGAGTAGCACTAAGTTCTTACTAGACAGGAATTCGAAACGTCGTCAGGACGTCGCTGTGAAACGATCCTCCCTGAACGTCGTTTTACACGGTCTGCAAGATTTAGGTCGGTCGTTGGTGGCTAAAGTTGCATAAAACAAGTGCCGTAGGCGCGTAATTGTCAATTCAAGCCAATTGAAATGCAAAGCGACATCTCTAACAGACATAACTGCTTGGAGTATGCAAAGGGCTCTCTGACGTCGAACTTACGTCATCATTTCTCGCCTTCCCATAATCAATTTCAAAGAACTTGTAACAGTTAAATTGATTCTGCTAACAGATCTGTGTAATCGTGTGTTTTTGGACAAGGTAGACATTATCGATATCACTGCACACGTGCCGCACGTGACTTTTGCTAATCTTGACTTTGTCCAATCAGAGCTCCAGATAATTTTTTGAGGCAAGGTGTATTCACCCCTCAGAATTTTTTCCAATGCGTATTTCCAGATAATTTTTTTTAGGCAAGGCGTATTTACCTTCTTATTCGGGAAAGGACTCAAATAAACAGGAATACCCGACTGGAACGGCCCACTTTCATTTTTGGGTTAAAGGACTGGACATCTAACCGCGGTATGTTTCTGACCACCGAGTTGGTTTTTTTTTCTGAACAAGATTACCATCGTGGGGTTTCTTTGCCTTTACGGCCACTCCAAAATAATATCGGCCAAAATCGCCTAAAGTTACGATCTGCTCAGGAGTGGATTTACTTGTTTGCCGATTAAAAAAGAAAACAAACACCTTCGAGTTGTCGTTTCCGATTAACGGATTGGTGCAATGGTCTGCTATTTATCATCCAATTAAAATCGGGTAATTGCTTTCACGGAGATACCCGATTGATTGAAATTCCAAGGAATGCAACACTCGGCATCATTCGGTAGATCTACGGAACTAGCCGATTGTCGTTCGGCTGGTCAGAGTGGTGACGTAATTGGTATTCCCCAATTACTCCAGATTGTGATTGGCTGATTAAAGTCGTAATAGATATCGGAAAGCTGACTGACGTAATTTTAGTTAATCGTTGGAATTTCCTATAGTGTGTAAGTTTTCCCGACGTTCTTCGATCTTGATACGCTATCCGAAAATTATTAAATGCGTTTTCATTATTTTGGATGCGTATCTGTACGCATTTTTAAAAAAGTTAATGCGTATTCAGACCAAATCAATGCGTATTTTACGCAAATACGCATCTTATCTGGAACTCTGTCCAATACACTGAATGTTCACTCTACACATGCACTGTATGCGTAATGGTTGTCGATCGGGACAACTGAACAGCACAAAGCAATGTTCATTTGATTATCATAAACTGAAAAAATAATGTGTTGAAAAACGTGCTAAACTTTTTTTGCTCAGTATACATAGATCTCTGTTTGTATGTTCACCCAGTCCTGTAATATACGTACATGCATAAATATTTGTTGTGGGGTACCTCAATGGTGGTGAACTAAAACAATTTTCGCTACAACAAGGTATAGATATTTTGCGTTTGAATGTGAGTTTATAGATTTTTTTTCTAATGAAAAAGAACTTGTTTTAAAAACAGACCGGGTTTACCGTTTTGTATTGACAAAATGTCGGTGTTGTTATAAAATCTCGTAACTACGGCTTCGATAAAGCCGTAGTTACGATATTTTATAACAACACCGACAGAATGCATTGATCGCGAAAAAACGTCCCTCGCTTTGGCCGAGTTCCCCACCAGTGTACCTATTCCTTGTAGTTCGACAGTGTCATACTAGAGATTTACGGATTAGTACGAAATGGAATACGAAATGGAAATGGAAATGAAATCAGGGGGATGTATCAGGATACTTGGAATATGGTGGCAGGTCACTCATATTTGCTCTATGTAATACTATGGAAAATCCAGTTTTTCAACAGTGTCAAACTTTGAATCGAAAAAAACCCCCAAAAACTGGATTTGACGCCCCTAATAGAAAACGCATGGAACACAATTAGGACAAGATAATGAAATGCTGATAACCACAAGAAAGACATGACTTAGAGGTCCCTAATAGAAAATGCACGGAAAACATCGGGACGAAAGAATACAATGCTGATAACCACGAATCTTTTCTCTATCAACATCAAATTTGTTGTCTGTACCAGCTTTCATTATAGACGACGCAAATATTATGTCTTTTTTTCGAAAGGGTAAGTATTTGAAAAAATGAAATGTATTTATTTCATTTTAAGGAGTACTGTAGTAGCAATGGTCTGTGGAAAGTGTCTGAGATAAATTTGTCAATAGGTCATCTAAACTGGCACGGTTTAAAAACGCAAAAAGTACTTTAACATGTTGTTTCTACTAGATCTGCATAACAGGCGCATAGTTATGTATAATTGTATATATGTAACAATTGTAAACATAACAAGGAAGTAAATGACCTTCAAAGTCATGAATATTGTCTGAATGGACGTCCGTTTATACCCAAATGCGAAAACGTTGGGTGAGAGTCTGGCACCAAGCAGGACGACGACAGCGAATCCCGGGTTCTCACATGCGATTTATCACCGTGTCACGATGTATCGGCCACCCGTCATCACCAACGATAGCATTTGCTGTAGACTGAGCCATCATAATCTGTTGCGTAAGTGACTTTGACGTATATAATTGTCTTGACGTACAGTTGTTACACGCGGCTGACCGGGACGTGGGTGGCCTGCATTTGTTCTCTGGTCGTTTACACTACATCGGCTACATTAAAACGTCTACTAGCTACCTATGTTTGCGAAACACTGCCGGTAAAAAGCACAAAAAACCTGGTTCCTGTCTGTCAAAATAATCCCAAAAATTAAATGCATACGAAAATTATCCATGGTTGTCGTGTGTTTTCAACAAGTAAATCAATTAGGCAGTTTTTACACAAAAAAAACCTCAGCGATTTTGTACGTGGTCTGAATGTGACAGGCACTAGAGCATTTTGTGATGGGAGGTTTAGATGTTAGTTTACAGAAGACACTACAAAATTGCTGGGTTGTGAGGGGTATACATTATCTTATGCATGTCCCAAAATTATGGTGCCAATCGAGGCTGCAGGAAAAGAATGGATAATAAAAATGTCTTTTGCGTTTTTAAATCGTGCCAGTGTACAATAAAGAGAGCTACATAGCTACCAGGAGGAATAATTATACCCCCCCCCCCCGAACACACACACACACACATACGAAGCAGAGAGAGGTATAATTTGTTCCTTTTCTTCGAAAACCCCGTATCTGCAGCTTGTTTTAAGCCGCAGATACGATGTTTCGCAGAAAAGCGGCGATTTTGATCTCGCAATATTTGTCCGTCCGTCTGTAGACCCCTTTTTATTTCCGTGCCCTAACTCAAGAATCGTTTGACCTAGGTCCATGAAACCTTACAACGTTGTTATAATTTTCCCAAGGAGAAGCCATATTGCTTTTGATCACATATAGCACTTTTTCAGTAACAAAACACAGCGGGGGCGGGTCCGATTGGCGACAGTTCTAGTTAAAAATTCTTGCAAAAGGCCGAATATTGCATTCAACAGCCAAGTAAATATTGAGAAGAAAGGAGAAAATGTTGGTTGTAAGCAATTACGTCTTCTCTCTCAATGTTATTTTGTAATAAGTGTAAATTTAATGTACTGTGATTTTTATATTGACCCACACTTCCAACACAACATTATTTTTGTAAATATTTTTGTACATGCGAATGCTTTTCAATTTTATCCTTTTATCCAAGTAACGATTATAAAACGACTTTTTTTACCAGGAACAAATTCGAATTAATCTATATCAAACCTTTCCCTTGACGAATCACACTTCACACCTTAAAAATCAAAGGACGGACACGAATCGGTCAGAGCTCTACCCTGGCGTTATCGAAGTCGACACTTTACCGTCAATGGTCGGTCATAGTTTAGGGCAGGATCAAACATCATGAAAGACACAACTTGTCGTGTTTTCGTAATTGACACAAAAGGTGGATATCCCTCTTCTGATGTTAATTTGTTTTAAAATACACCCTTCTGTGACATGTTAAGTTTTGCTCTTCTTCTTTGAATGAGATTTTTTTCTGTACAGATGTCATCTGCAGTTTGTATATGATCCAATAATTGGCTGCTCCAATTTCGTTTCTTTCGATGAAAAAATAAATGTGATATACAAAATTAAACAAATATTTGCCTTTGAAGTGTATTTCAGCACATATATTTCAATGATATCTATTATCAAAAGGGAATACTGGTACATAAAAAGAAAAAAAAAAGAGAAAAGACAACTTAGGATTTGAACCCACCACCTCCGAATTTAGACACGTTCACTCAACACAGAAATAGGGGAACCATCATCGCGTATGCTGAGATGCTCCCTCCCCCCTACAATTTATCTCGGTTTCGTATTCGTATTCCATTTCGTACTAATAGACATGTCCGATTTTTGCGGATGTTGAGAGCGGACACCCGATTTCGGTTCGCTGGGGGTCATCTCAAACAATTTCAAATTTCGCGGCATCAGTAAATGAGAGAAGTCTGTTCAGACGAACATCGATCAATGCAGTCCAAGCACATATAACTTAAAAAGAAAAGTCACACTACAGTAAGGGCGTAACAAGTCTATTTACTCGTTTTCACAATTTCAAAACAGTTTTTGGTTTTTGTAACTCTAATGAAACAGGTCTAGAAGCATTGATGCGAAACAAGGAAATTCTAACAACCGACATTTTTCTTTTTTCATTTTCAGTGCAACACAAATAAATTATAATTTCAATCAACGTCCATGTTATCGTCCGTGCTAGTTATGAAACATGTGTCATTTTGAGAAAGTTTTAAGAGTTAAAATAGCCATAGGGAATAACTTCGGTCTTGGATTTTTTTTCAAAAGAAGAAAGCCAAACATTCCTGTCTCGCTATGACAATTATGCAAGAGCCATTCGAATATGATTATAAAACCTAACGCATATTCTGTCATATCGTCTGTGTAAATGCAAAACCTCGTATGTCATTTTTTGCAATTTTCAAAGAAATCCCATTATATGCCATTGTTTGCAATTTTCAAAGAAATCCCATTATATGCCATTGTTTGCAATTTTCAAAGAAGTCCCCTGGTATGTATGGGGATATTCTTATTTAGCAGTATTAATGACACATTGTATGTGAACAGTATTTCCGAATTTCAAGTAGGCCTCAAACCTTTAAGATTCGGAAAAGTTAATAATGTTGTTTCTTCCCCTTTCAAACATTCCAAAAATGACATACGAGTTTTTGCATTAACATCGACTATATAAGATCTCGTACCCTTAACACTAGTTCGGAATTTAATTTCTTTTTAAATAGTAACGGTTTGTAAGAAATGAAAGTTAGAAAAAATAGTAACAACCCGAAAAAAATATGTGAATTAAATGTACAGTTCTTGACATTGACACTTTTAACACAGTGATTCATAACTGTATTTTTTGAATATGCAAGCAATTTTAGTCTACGGGCTATCAGCTTGGCAAAAGATTTAAGACGCATAGAAATTTCGACAACTCACTCTCTCGGCTTTTTAGGTCGGGCTTAAAACAGTATGAAATTCCTATTGCACATGTAACATTTTTGCATGACTTATTCTGGTCATGATATTACAAAGCATATTTCCTACTTAATTTGAACGATTTCCACGTGTACAATTTAGGCTTAGCCTACTAAACTTTAGAAAGGCCAGTGATATTTTATCGCGTGTTTCTGTACATGCATTACGGTATAATGCGCCAAATATCAAATCAGGATAACTAACTGTATTTTTTATCGATAACGTCCGTTGGTTGAGCGTCTTTAGAAATAAGGGAATCATGATATGCGGAATTCTCTGGCTAATGGCTTTGGTCTATAAAAATTTGATAGATACGTATGTATTATTACCCGTATTTTCGAATTGGCTACCGCCGTGCATCAGGTAAGAAGACACAACAAACCCTTATTCTGCAAATAAATCGTATGAGTTTGAGAGTACACAATTTAACTGCCATAAAAACCGTTGCATGAGGGTCATAACCATCTAAAAACATAAAAAAGAAATCTTGTGATGTTATCCTGTAATGCCGAATGAATTATGTGGAAATGAGCCCAAATCACCGAAAAAATAATTATCTCTCAGCCATGTTCGAATAAATATCAAGCAGGCTAGTTTAAAAAATAGCATCTTTTTGTTTGACGTATGAAGACACTTCACAACGGCATTTCTTCAAGGTTGTAGTACCAAAACGAGTTCCGGTTAAAGATTTGATATCCTACATTTCTCACACAGTTTCTGTATGTAGAGAATCGTAAAATTCCCTACACACAGTCCTGCTCAAAGGCAGACGCGCCACTGCTGCACTTTATTGATGTTAATAAATAAGCTCAATTTTTGTGGGATAGCATGTCAGGTTGCGACATTTGTCTAGAGTTAAAACTTCAAATAGACTAGTCTGATATTAAAAAATGAGTGGGTAGTTGCGTTTGCTTGAATATGTTCCGATGATTTTGGTGCTCATAACCCCCTTTTCTTGGTACGGAATTAAAGGCTTAGACACGTTCTTTAACACTATTTTAGTCATGTGGTCCGAGAAAACGTTTGCGATGAGTTGTGAACACCTACAGTTCATCGCTTTTACTCTTTAGTTAACTAGTCAATTTAACAGTGGTGTGACACCTTATGCTCAGGCATTTTGAGAAGACCCCCTTTGAAAGTCCGCTCTCTGTAGTCCGTCTCCAAATCGGCAAAAATCGGACATGTCTAATTCGTAAATCTCTATTATGGTTGCCTACCTCACATTTAAAAGTTGATACCAAGGTCTAATATAAGGCTATAGTAAACTATAAGGTTTTGGTATTCTTCAAACAAGCAAACTATAAGTAACGAATAATCTCGACAAGACGTTTGTTTATTTGATGCCACCCTTTCTAAAATTAATTTAAAAAAGTAATACAAAACGCTGAGTGCAATGATTACTAAAATCAAGGAGTATGACAGGGAGTTTTTTCAAAGCTTATAATAAATCTAAAAATGGACAATAAATAATCGAAACCTATCCTAGAACAATACATTATCATCTAGCTGGTTATTTCCAACATTTCCGACATTTTTTTAAAGGAGAGTCTACAAAAGGTATTCATTATAGCCTTTTGATTAAACAGGGGTACTTTACCCATTACTACACAGTGACTCTTTTTGACTCCCCACAAATTTATGATCATGGAAAACATTGTGGAAAATGAAGAAATTGCTTGTGACAAGCAATTTCTTCATTTCCCACAATTTTTTACATCCAAAAAGACCTAATAACTAAAAATTTCATTCACTTGAAATTGTCGTCTGCAACATCTTTGAATTTGAACCAGCCTAAGATTTTGCCGTTTGGTAATGGGTAAAATAAATGTTAGACGAAAGCATTACGAGTTCCTGTTTGGATCTAATGACGAGCAGATCCGAGTCGTGTAGAGCACATTCTGTCCTGGCCTCGTCCCATGATAACAGATCCACGTTGTTGAAGTAATAACAATTGTTGAGAGCCTGGGACCAGCCGTCTGGGCAAGTGATGTTATACGTTATAAACGGGGTACCAGCATGCAGTGTGCCTGAAGTGACAAAGAATTCCCTACTTATCATCGCTTGTCAACGAAAACCTTGAAATTGCAGATTATTTTACGCTGCAGTTTCGAGGTTTTTGTTGAAAAGCAGCGATATGGTGTATTTTGTACGAGAAAGTCATTTTTATATACATGTATTCGACGTTTGTTTACAACAAAACCAAAGCGCAAAAGGCACAATATATTTTGTCTAATTGTCATGTTCAACTCATATATGTATTGGTAACATGTTTTTTCACTGTACATAAAGACTGATAAATAAGTTGCCGATGACACCATCAAGATGGACAGTTTGGACTCTAAACAGTAGACTATGTGTCTTGACAAACTGTATTCTTAAAGTAGAGTAGATACCCTGAGTAAAATGGTGTCCATCCAGTGTCAATCCAGCTTTCACGAACTGTAATTATGAATATGTTCCTCTCTTTTCAACAAATATGCTCGGTAAGACCGAGCGTTTTTCTTTCTTTCTGATATGTTCAGATTTGAACATCTATCCGAGTAATTTTGTAATGAAGAGGAAAATATAACATAACATTCCCCATTAGAATTGCTTTCCAGCCCTTTTCGTCATCTTTATTCGTCATGATACCGATGTAAAATGTATATATACCAGGGTCTGGTTCTAACAGCACTGATTTCGGTCTTTCTTACTTTGCAGAAAATTGATGTGCTTTGTATTTCTTGACAAAAGTATCATATGCCCTCACCTATGGTATATAAGCAGAATGTCGCAAGGAGAATTGCACATGACACACGTCCTTCCATCTGTAAACAATACTGACTTGAGGAAAATTATAGAATGGTTTCAGCCTGCTGATGGTTTTCGGACAGCTAAGCCTACTCGAACGGGTGAATTACGAGAGTTATTTGTCTGGAATACAACACATCATAAAATATGCATTATAGTAGCCCTTGATATTACCAAATGTCATTTCAAAATTTTATATGATCGTTCCTTGATTCAAAGAACAAATCTGCCCGGGCGATCTAAAGGTAAATTAGAAATTGTTACGTGCAATCTTACGTCAACTCGTTTGCTCGTAGCGTTGTATGCAAATATTTACGATATTCTTAGCTGCGAACATATTTTTAAAACGTATCTACGAAAAAATGTATATCATCATTATAACCACTTGTATTTCAATGTCTTTCAGTACTTTCGGGATTTTGATTTATGATCGATAGATATAGGCTAATTTTAAACGTGATGTTCTGAATGTAGGATTATATGTTTTAGACAATGTCCAGATATGTCGAGCTTATTTGACAATGTGTGTTTATTTGTTTAATTGATTTTCACACTTTGAATAAATACTTTCATAAAACTGGATGAAGGCATAGATTTTGTATTTAAGACATTTAGGGCAAAGAAAATCCTCTCACCTGACTGATAGGATCTAATTAGCTGTCCTCTATTTCCCTGTTACAGCCATACCTTACAGGCATGCACGAATTCCAGAAAGTTTCTTCAAAATGTGACCTAACGAACACCAGAGACTAGGATAAATATCTTAAAGTATTTTATTATTTTGACCTAACAATAGAAAAAGATAGATTTTGTAACTTCGACGTCAATTTTTTTAAATTTATTTTTCTTTTTTTTTCTTATGCTTAGCTATCAGTATCTTCGTCAGTAAATTATTGCATACCATCAGCCAATACACAAGCGCGGATCCAGGTATTTTTCCCAGGGGGGGGGGGTCATCCGACCTTTAACCCCTTTTTTCGCCAAATTTCAGGGGGGTCAGGCCTCGTGACCCCCTCCCCTCTTGATCCGCATGTAGATACTTGTCATACCATGAAGGACTAAATATAACAACCGTTTGTCGGGGCACACAGGGACAAAAGCCGCAGCTTATTTGGGACATAACCAGTAATCTTTTTGATAACCCCTTTCTTCGTCGAATTCCAGGGGGGGTCATGACCCCCTAACCCCACCCCCCCCCCCCCTCTGGATCCGCGCATGATACAGATTGTTTTTCCCATACTTCATAATTGTAGACTTTTCCAGAATAGAGCCCATCTTTATAATATTACATAATTGAACTGAAATCCGGAAATGGTTATTCACGGTAATTCAGATCAATCTGGATTCAGATCAGACTGTCAGATTAGAAGCTATGCTGCACTCATACTTAGTTTCGTGGATTGTAGACTTGATTAAAGGGGGACGAGCTAGGCTGTCGAAAATGCAAATGGCACAATAATTACAAACCAGAAATAACGTATGAAATTACCAACCTGAAGTGGTAGATCATTTATGTCCATTGTTAGCACTCCACTAGCTTTATTAAGTATTAAAATTCAAGTCAATTAATAACATGCTGGTCGTCCTTGTTTTTGTTTTGTAACGGCAACATATGCCCAACCTTCAAAAATCAATTACGTCAGAGATACGTCATCTGTGCTCAGCGAGATTTAACACATCGTACAACCGGCTGCGTAGAAAGTCAGCGAAGACAGATTCGGCATCTGATGTCATGTGCATGGTAGGTCAAATGAATTTACTTTTATAAATAAACGAAAGGATCTTTGGTATTCTATAGTTGATAAATACGCGTATAAATGTTCAGTGCTTGTACAAAATAAACCTTTTCACGTATTCCTCGCAAATAAGGTCACAGTCATCGACACAGCCGGTTGTACGGTGTGTTAATACCGCGGAGGTGTGTCTCGTTGACCTTGACCTTGTCTTGTTTTGAAGTAAAAATAGAATGTGTAAACACGCTTGTAAAGGATTGATCTATAGCAAAGGAAAGATGTTTTTTCGCCGAGATTGGGGTTTTTATGCGTTGCTAATTGTTTTTCCATGCACAAATATGAGTTCCCGAACAGTTCGGGAGCATAAAAACATATAATGAGCCCCTTTAACAGAACAGCTTAGATCACGAGAACATGAAAGTCGCAAATACTTAAAGAATTCTGATCCCGGCTCAAATATGAATAACCTATACGTAACTGATGATAAATGAAGGAGAAAAAGAAGGTCGTATATCAATTGATCACTATCCCTTCCTAATCGTCAGCACTTTTTTAATCGTTGTCATGTATGCTCAATAAAGCAGTCCTCTGTTGGAAAAAGAAAGATCGTGAAAACCTAAGTATGTCCATACAAAATAAATTCTACTATATACAATGTACACTGATGATCAGTCCTATCATTATACATGAAGAACAATACTGTAATCAGTATGATATGACCGAGTATGTAACTCTTTCCCAAACATTATACAAGTATAAGTTGTTATATGCCAGTTAGAAAGGAAGGGTTTCTATATCGCTGTTTGATAAAAATAAAGATGCACAGTCCCTAGAGTAAATAGACAATGTTAAGTTACCCCCCTCCCCATATAATATTCTTTTGGATAGAGATCAACTGGTAAACAGTGACGTAATTTCGGACAAACAGAAGTATTTCGACGGTGGTAAATGTAAGACGTCGCATCAATAGTTTGATTGAAGCCGTAGTTATGTCTATTTGGGCGCATTATATTTTTCCAGATTAGGATGAAATTGCTACGCATTTCATAGGCGCAGATACATGTATATTGAAAGTAGGCCTACATGTAGTTGGAAGTAATACTACACATAATGCCAAAATTAGATAGGTCGATTTATGAAGAACCAGCTACCGTAAGATAACGGAAAATAGTGTACAATATAATAATAATTCGTGTCGTCAAATCTAGTTCATCCTCATACGAGTAACTATAGATAGACAACGACCTGTGAATGATCAAAGATCAGCGAGTCTAAATTGACGGGGGAAGGGGGATTTCGAGTTATAAAAATATGTGCCTCGAACCCGTCTCCCTGTAATAAATCGACGAAGTATTATCTGGATACAGCTACTGAACTCACATGGTATCGTGGACAGCACGCAATACCTGTCATTGTTCGCTTTTATTCAGTGGAAAATAGGCAATACTCCCTATTTACATGTATTGGAATATACCGTTACCTTTCGTCGCGGCTCACGTCTCGATGTCCATTTATAAGTGGTTATCAATTTTGGTCAATTATTGTTGAGATTAGATTATCTTTTAAGGTAAAACCTGGGTAATTAGCTATGTGACTAGTTATGGAACGAAATCTGCATGGTGCGAATAGACGATTTCAGAGGAAGTAATTAACACGGTGGGGATTGTGCATGCTTGGATGGATAACGAATATGGACAAAAATAATCTCGAATCTTGTCAAATATTTTGCAATAATCCTTTATTTCTTTGTCGATTTTCAAAAGGTCTGTTGCATGTACCCCGCCTTGAAAATCTCTTTCCTCGGATACATGGATTATTTGTGGTATCCTTTTAATTTTTCCAAAAATTGATCCCAACTGACTAGAAAACGAAATGATAACGACTACGGCAAAATAAGCCACGCTTCATGTAGGAAATTGTGCAATAATTTTCTTATTTCTGTGTCAATTTTCAAGCGGTTTGTTGCATGTACCCCGCCTTACTGGGCGCTTTCCTCAGGTGTATTACTTATTTGAAAACTCCCCATGTTTTCCCCAAAAATTGATCCCAACTGACCTGAAAAACGATCAGATTTTTTGTCGTTTTTCTGGTCCGTTGGGATCACTTTTCGCCAAAAGTACAAAAAGGTTTCGTGTAAGGCATACATTGGAGGAAAGAGCTCAGTAAGGCGGGGTACATGCAACAAACCGTTTTTGAATTGACGCAGAAATAAGGAAGTTATTGCAAAATGTCTTACCTGAAGCGAAGCAAATTTGTCCGTAGATTTACCCATCCCAGCATGCACAATCCCCACCGTAATTAATATTGCTCTCAAAATTTGAATTTTTGACTTTTGCTGTTGGGTTTTTTTTTGCCTTCTCTTCATACAATTTAGAAATTTTCACAAAAACTGTCTAGAATATTTCCCCGGAAATCTGAGCACGCTCAATTATTTCCGTTGTTATGAAAACAGGCGATTTTGCATCTAACGGTACTTTAAAAATGCGGGGATTTACGGACGTCACGGAATAAGTCGAAATAAATAACGATTATACCGGAAGTGCATTACCCAGGTCGTACGTTAACATGAATGTATTATTTTATCATGCACACGATGCATCGCACTGAAACATAGAATGTACCGTCTGCCCATTTATATGGGTTTATTATATAATATTTGAACCGGGATCGGTAAAAAAAGGAATTTTTTGCATTTGATTTATAGATTCAGACCAGCTGTCGTATACGCGCAGTCTGATCTAGATCCATGGTATTCGTTGATCGCTTTTTTTCGTAAACCTGCAGTGTCATTTGTAAAAAGAAACTGCCAAAACATGTGTCCCTCACTGACAAAACCTTTCCATCTGTGGACAAGTAAAAATCTGTCGTTTTGGAAAGGATTAAGCCTTCGACGATTTGGTGGAGAAGTGCAGAAAGTAACACTCAACTTGAGCTGTCATTCCATTAATCCTTTCTGATCTGTCTGGTAAAGGTTTACGATAATCCTAAGAATATATCACCAACGGACAATAGCCCTTAATGGCCCCCATACAATGACTTGTTTTGAAGACCTGTGGGATAATAGATCAAGGAACATTGCTAGAATACTTTCTCCTTTTCTCTCAACGTTAACTATAACATAACATAATTTTATTGGTAATTTAGGCCACCGGTCCATAACACAAAACATCATGACATTATATTTTTCCATACAGAGAACCTGGAAGATTATGTAACAAAGTTATAAAAGACATTTTCTACAGTATTGTTTGCTAGTGTGAATGATACATGGAGAAGATTGTCAAGTATCAAGTTGTTGTTGTTGTTTTTGTTGTTGTTGAATATACAATGTAATTTTATGTAAAGATATTTCTCATTTCGTTCAAAATTATAACAGCGCATCATTTCTACGTTTTCTAATCGAATGAAATATTAAAGAAGCTACGTTTTTAATAGTATTTTGGTCGTCACATGAGATAAGCCGAATAAATTCTATTTCTTTATTTCGTGTTGTTGAAATATATTGATTTAAATACTGATTTCGGAAATTCGGACATCATTATATAAGCCACATTCTAAAAATGCATGGATTTCATCCTCAACGACTTCGATTCCCCCTCGATCTCTACAAAACGGACAAAAGCGAAAATTTCTATCTATTCTGCTTCTGAGAATTTCTATATTTAGACTGATTTGCGCATCTGAAATTAGACATTGCTTTTCTCAAATAAAATGGCAGTTCATATGACATGTAGGCCTAACGTAAAACATTCTAAAGAGTTTTAAATTTTTTGTACTATGCTACATGTTAAGGCCTGTGCACATACACTATTCCGTGTCTACATCACGACCAGGACACGTCTAATACAGGGGACCCGTGCAGTATAATTTTGGACGTGATGTGGAAGCGACATGTTTGTGATACATCTTGATATACATGTAGATAGGGTTTGAGTTTATTGGGGTTTTACGCCGTTTTCAACTGCAAGGGTCATATCGCGGCGGCTGGAGCACCTACCCATGGATTCCTGTTGTTTCTCAAACCAGTACTACCACAACACCCTTACCGAGCCTCCAGCTGCTCGCCCACTTAGGTTAACGATTTCAAACCCATTGGTGGGTGACAATTTTATCAGAAAGATATAGATAGATTTGGGATTCATCTTGATATAGATAGGTTTGGGATACATCTTGATATAAATATGTTTGGGATACATCTTGATATAAATAGGTTTGGGATACATCTTGATATAGATAGGTTTGGGATACATCTTGATATAAATAGGTTTGGGATACATCTTGATATAAATATGTTTGGGATACATCTTGATATAAATAGGTTTGGGATACATCTTGATATAGATAGGTTTGGGATACATCTTGATATAAATAGATTTGGGATTCATCTTGATATAGATAGGTTTGGGATACATCTTGATATAAATATGTTTGGGATACATCTTGATATAAATAGGTTTGGGATACATCTTGATATAGATAGGCTTGGGATACATCTTGATATAGATAGGCTTGGGATACATCTTGATATAGATAGGTTTGGGATACATCTTGATATAGATAGGTTTGGGATACATCTTGATATAGATAGGTTTGGGATACATCTTGATATAGATAGGTTTGTGATACAATCTAAAACTTTTAAAATATGTATACAACGATTTATGCCCAAACTCCACAGAAGCACGTGTAAAACAACAACAACAACAACAACAACAACAACAACAACAACAACAACAACAACAACAACAACAAGCACGTTAGACGTTGTGAATGAGATTGAATTAAAAAAAAAAAAAAAAAAAAAAAAAAAAAAAAAAAAAAAAAACAACAACAACAACAACAACAACAACAACAAAAACACAAAACAAACCCAAAACAACAACAACAAAACCAGACATTGCATTGATTTATCCTCCACTTCCAGTATTTGCTCTTCTAAATTTTTGGTCAGGGTATGACTCTGCATAAATGTGCCTCAGATTGTGCAGGAATAAGTTCTTGAAATAATCGGCATTACTTAGTGAGTCAGCGGAGTAGAGAAATGTCTTGACAAACTTACATCGGAAATATAATTGAGCCATGATCTGGAAAAGGGGTCTTTATGGCATATGAGATCAACGTGGATCCAGATCAGCATGTGCAAATGCACAGTCTGACCAGTACCCATGTTGTTCTCTAAAAGCTTTTCCGTGGTCTGTAGCAACTATTAGAGAGGATCGTGGGTCCTTATCAGCCTGCACTTTGGCATAGTCTAATCTTGGAAAAAGAAAATCTGAAATGCTAAATTTGCCCATTTCAAGATCCCGGCTCAATTAAATGTCCCATGATAACTAGGGTGAATTATTTCGCAAATGGCATTATAGAAATAGACAATACTGTAAAGGCGTTTTTCGAAAGGCAGAAACTTGGTTTCAATTTGTAAGCTGCTGAATATAACAGAAAGGATGGCAATAAGTAGCGACCTGTGGGTTTATGTACAATTTAGCACAAAATACTGAGAAAAAGGAGAAAATATGTGGTTTTCAGCGTTTCTTCTTTTGTTTCGATGTTTCCCAAGCTCTTTCTATTACAGTTGTAAAAATGTAGGTTTAGTTTAGGAAGTTGTTAATTTCTCTAATATATTTATTCCAACTGAGAAATATAACCACTGTGGAAATATAAAGCTATTATGACTTTCTATAAAGGGGATTTGGAGGAATCTTCTAAAAAATAGTCGATAAAAGAATGGCTAATTATGTTCTTCTTTTCAAATCGCGGTGTTCCAAATTCGTTTCATGAAGGATATTATTAAAAAGTAATGAGAACATCGTAAATAGAGAAAGTATAAGTAATATTAACTCAATGATAAGATTATATTCTTGAACACATTTACGGGGTATTGGCATGTGATTTCAATGATGTTAAGTGATTAATCCCTATTATGTTGAAATCTGATTATTTAACTTTGACCACTGTTATTACCGATTTCAAATAATTCGCAAATCATCTTAACAAATCAAATTGCTTTTAACATTCCGGTGTCATAGCTTTCGCATTAACACGACCATTGTATACGGTGATTGTTCGGTGATTAGTATAATAAAGACTTGCGAAGTCGCAACATGTGCTTTATTAACGACTTAAGAAACTGTTAACTATGAAGGTATTATGTGTTAGATGATTCGTGCGCTCTTACAATACATTCGTACATTGTAACGAAAAACTGCAACAAATATACAAACGGACATGAAAGGGCGCTGATTGTCTGTTGACTTTTCTCGGCTTCTTTCCACCACTTTGGTCTTTTGTCGTGCGTTTTTTTTTATCCTTTTCCCCCAAACAAGGCAATATTTTTGTGTCCCTAATGACCTTTTTGAATAGCCTCTTCAAAAACATTGAGGGAAAAGCAGAAAATGCTGGTTATCAGCATTTTCTCCGTTTCCATCAATGTTTTTGACATTTTAAAGCAAAATTTCAAGTTTCGATCACATTTTCAGCAGCAGCTGTTTTAGGGATGTGAATGTGACCTTATTATTTGTTTACATTTCTCGACTTCCTTCAGAAATTCTACAAGTTTAGTCCTTTGTCCCTGTTTATGTGTTTTTGCCGAAATGTTTATGCATATTGCGCAACAAGAACCAACAATATGTGAAATTATTATTTCCCTTATTCAGTCTTTCTTTATATCAACTTTTACACTCTAAATTTAAAGAAATAACAATCCACGTGCATTTAGCCTGTATTTCTGGACATTTACTTTCGAGTACTATTTTAAGGAGTTTACTTGGTCGCCAATAAATTTGTTATCAAAATAAAATGGGCGGTGGAAGGGGGGTGGGGATTTCAACAACAACAAAAATAATGTCCAGCACATCTCTGACGTATTTCCGCCTTCTCAGCTTCAAACCATTTTCAAATTGGGTACGTACAAAATCAGTGACCAAATTCTTAAAATATGTATAGCCTATAATTAGTTTTAGGAAAGTGTTTTTTGGTATCATTACAGTGGCGGATCCAGGACTTTTGTGAGGGGGGTCGAATATACATAATAGGGGGGGGGGGGGCGTTTTCCTAGTATTACACAATTTTGACTGAATTTCTGCATGAAAATGAAATAATAAGGCTACAGATGGGGTTCAAATAGATGGGGCTCATTTGAACCCCCTCTGGATCCGTCACTGCATATTCGTGACCCTTGTTATTCGATTTCAGTAATTCCAAATGTAACATTTCCCCAAAACAGCTGATTTTGGCATCTCTTGTAGAAAAACGCTGGAAAACATCTTACTGCAGTGGCGGATCGAGAAGGGGGTTCGAACGAACTCCCCCCTCCCCTCCCCTGTACTTTAGCTTGATCATTCCATTTTCATGCAGAAATTCAGTTGAAATTGCACAATAATTGGAAAATTAACCCCCATATTTGTTTGTTCGAACCCCGATCACAAAAATCCTTGATCCGCCGCTATGCTGGTGCCCAAAATCTTTCCATTTTTGTCTCGATGTTTTCTGTATCATACAACTCTTTAATGTAGTCAAAAAATAGAAAACAAATAAAAAGTATATGGCATGACAAGGGCGGATCCAGGATTTTTTCAAGGGGGAGGGGGGTCAAAGCCCAAATGGTGGCATTTAATAATAAGTTATATAGTCAAAATTCAACTTTTGGCCAATTCCGGGGGATCATGACCCCCTGACCCCACCCCTAGATCCGCCCTTGCATTATCTTTCGGGATAGATGATGCTTTGGTTTTTCAGTTATTATGTGAAAATTCAAGCAAAGGGTTTTGAAAGAACAATTATCCGATCACTCGGCCCTTTTCCGTATCGTAACCGACCGTGAATCGTTCACACCTTTTTATTATATCCTGATTACGTCTTTATATAATCTGTGAAAGAGATGTTAATTAAACAATCGATCTCTACTCAATTTAGTCAAAGACCGTATTGACTGTTGACAAAACGATTATCACTAACGACAGGTTAACCCTTATCCCGAACTCGTTATTTTCTCGGTATTGCTATGCACTTTTTCAAAATTTGTAAACTGAAAGCCTCAAATCAGGGTTTTCTACTAAAAAATGCTACATTTATTACCCAAAGTACATGTGTAAGGTTTTACATATTAAAACCTGTAAATATTTCTTTCCTGATTTTACGATGTTTCGTTCATTCTAATAAACTTAAACAGTGACTCCTTTTACGCCATACCGAAATAAGACTTTGGAAAACATCAAAGAATATAATATTCCAAGCACTTAATCTTGTAGTCTGCAACACATACGAACTAGTCTAAAATGTTGTCTTCTGTACAATGGTTTAGAAAATAAGAAAAATATGGGTCCTCATACTTTTGTCAATGTGTAGTCATGTTCTTATACTTATGATGTAACCCACCAACACAAAGTGACGCATTATGACGCCCAGCAAAATAAGTACTTTATAGAACATTGTAGAAAATGACACAAGCAATGTCTTCATTTTCCACAATGTTTTCTACCCCAAAGAGACCATGAATGTAAATTTTCAAACACTTGAAAATGTCGTCTGCAACATCTTTGAATTTAGACAAGTCTTAAATTTTGTCGTCTGGTAACGGGATAAAGGGTTCTAACAGGTCTGATCGGGTAAATTAGCCCCAAGCTGCCAAACAATGTCCGTCAATCCAGGGTGACTGCTCGTGTTTGGCAAACCAATTAACGCAACCTGTTCTCACCATATTAAAACACGGCTAATCTACCCGCCCACAAGTTAGTCTGATGTCAGTCCGCACAACGAACAGAAGCTCTCCAACACTTGTACTTACATGTTATTAGACAATATTGGATTACTTGGAACATTTCGGCATTTGATTTAAAATTCGCAAATATACGACAAAAGTTCTTTCTGTGATAAAGTTATTTGGACGTATTTGTGTATAATCTTTATTGTGATTGATAACACCGCACAATAAGCCATGTCGGGTAACCCTCGTCCCGCTAAAAGACAATGTTTCTCTATAGAGAGTCTCGCCGTCAGCAGCCGACATGACAAAATGGACGACACGTCACGTGATACAGACTCACCGTTCTTACAGTATATCCAGTCCAGGGAGCACGAAGTGAACAACAACAACAACTCAAACATGGCGACTTTTGGTTTTAACTCGAACTTTTATCAGAATGTGAATTCGTACGGACATACAGATAATGTTATGGATTTATCGAGAAACTCGGCGCCACACAATGCGGGAGTGTATCAGAACATAACGTCAACGCCTATAACGGTTCCTGCACAACGTCGACGTATGTGTTCAAGTTCCTCATCAACGTCACCGACGTCGTCTGAAGATGAACGTCAAATGACGGACATGAGCGTAACGTCAGAAGGCGCAGATGACGAGAAACTGAGCGTATCATCTAGCACGTGCTCCTCGGTAATTTCTGGTAGGTCTTATTTTGTGCTTAATCTCTACTTCATTTAACCATATCAAAAAGGGAAAATAAATTATACATTTCCAATGAAAAAGGCTTTTTATTTATAGCATGCGTATGTATAACAACAGAAATTATATAGAACAGAAAATATTGATGCAAAAGGAAACTACGGATTATCAGCATTCATCCTTATGTATCAATGTTTTCCTAAAGCACTTTCTATTAAGGAGTCCAAAAAATATTTTTGGACACGTTTATTGACTTTGTCTTGCATGTTTACTGGCCTTGCGTGAAATTCTACAGACTTATTTGAAATATCTGGTAAAAAGGAACGAAATGGTTTAGATATCTACATGCTGCAAAAAAGTGATATGATGTATAATTATGTAAAGCGTAATGATTGAAAATTATTGTGCGGAAAGGAGAAAATGCTGACTTTCGTTCATTGGCAATAATTGTGTTTCAGTGTTGATTACCAGTCAAATGTCAATAACTGCATTATCAGCATACCTGGTCACACTGGACCATTAATGACCAATCAGTGCCACACATTTAGTGTTGTAATCTCAATAAAGTAATAAAACATGTTAATAGAACAAATTATTGTGTGATTTACGTTATATCACCTTTGTTACCTTATACCATTTGTTTGTGCAAGTATAGGTTGTCTAATTAACGAGTCAATTCTGAATACTGGAGACAATAACCATTTACAATGTACTAAAAAGGACTTGGTTTGATGTCCTTCAAAGAAAGTATTAGAAAAACATCGAGACAGAAGAAAAACATGCTTAATATTAGCATTTTCTCATTTGTCTCTATATTTTCTGCACTATCTTTCAAATTAGAACAGTATTATTACTTGTTGTTGGGAAAACGGTAGTATTTCTGGCAAACTTCAGTTTGAAAATACACATAAGTTAGTTGTAGCATCAGCAATTAACGTTTCAGTTTGTCTGGTTTACTTAAGACACAAAAACACACCAATTAAACAAGCATAAGCAAAACAATAAAACTTCAAGAAAAATACAACATATGATAATAAACGAAATTAAAAGATTAAACAACACCGTTTTCTTCATATCATTCATTATATTATGTTGCATTGTAGACCCAGACCTAGATGGCTACCAAGACGACTCGCTGTCCAAACGTAAGAAAGCTCGTACTGCCTTCAGTGGGGAGCAGCTGCGTGAGCTGGAGCGACGGTTCAAGACCCAGAAGTATCTGTCGGCCAGTGATCGAACCCAGCTAGCCAGGACTTTACGACTGAAAGATCAGCAGGTAAACCATGAATCATTTTACAAATAAACGTTCATGTATTCACTCTTTCCCTAGCAAGCAACTGTGATGTCAATAATAGAAAAAAAAAACTTAGTAAATAATCGAGACAAAAGAAATTTTATACTAAGCAACTTAGAAAGTCGAGCGCGCTGTCTTGGGACAGCTCTTGTTGGCGACAAAATTATTTTGACAAATACAACAATCCACTCGTTGATTTATATCGTCACTAACCAATTTTCCGTAATTCATTTTCAGGTGAAGACATGGTTCCAGAACCGACGTATGAAGGAGAAGAGGCAGCAGAAAGAGGACGAACAGTCACGTGGTTTTACCTTCCCGACAGGGGGCGTGGACGTCTCACAGTTGGCAGCACTCGGCATTTGTCCACCACCTTACGGGCACCTGCTCGGAGCGACGTCATCATTTACGAACAATCCCGAACCTCAATTACCGAACATTTTACCTTTACCTTCACCAAACGGAAAGTTGGAATCCCCACCGCCCACCGACAACCCACAACCTAGTCTAAGTTTACAACACAGTGTACATACAGACAAGCGAGCATCGTTGGTCTATCCGCCCCATCTACTTCAGTCCCAGTTTCTGTTATCTTCCCCCGGAACTTTACAACATCCTTTAATGTATTATGGATTCCCCGCCCAGTTTTCCCCGTCCCTACATACAGGCAAACCTAGCTAACACCCAAAACAACTTTCACTGTATATTGTAAAATATGTAACATAGCTGCATATAAGAGAGACCGATGATAAAGTGTACCATTTCTTAGGTCAAACCTTTCATAAACTACTAAAAGTTTTTAGTATCGAAAAAAAATGAGAAAGAAGAGGAAATGCTGATCATCAGTTTCTACTTCTTTTCTCTCAAAGTTTTCTGATGCCGTTTAACCTAAGGACGTCGAAAACAGGTTCCCGTTAAACTCCACCATTTGTGCGACTTAAAATCTCACAGGTGACGAAATAAACGTCGTCGCTCTTCACAAAAGCATCGCCATTGTACCTTGTTTAAGGTAGAATACCCGTAATGAAGCCATTTTGAAATTTGAGTTTTTTTTTTTCGAGTGGCGTCGTTACGTATCCAAACCTATTCGGACGCGATCGTAAACATTCGGCGGTGGAAAGTTCCACCGCCGAATGTTTTCGACCGCATCCGATTAATTCCGACGGCGCGTGAATCTCATTAGGGGAGGACTACCTTAAAACTCTAGTTCCTATGACTTAGAGGAAAAGCAGTCATAAAGGGATTCTGGTCACCTGACTGTGTTAACTTTGTAGTCTTCGGCAATTAATGAGTTTTGACCACTCTAGAATTGTGTTCAATTATCATCATTTCCTCTTATACCTTGTTTATATGCCTGTGAAAATGTAAAATACATGTTAAAGTGTGGTAACAAATGGTGCTATGTGATAATGATGTTGGAAAATAATTTACACATTACCGCACAGTGACTCTTTTGACTCCCTACAAGATGATAATTTTTGATAAACATGGTGGAAAATGAAAGAATTGCGTTTGACAAGCAATTTCTTCATTTCCCACGATGTTTTCTTCCAAAAAAGAACAAAGAAAGGTGAAGAATGATTGATTTAGGACCAGTCCAAAATTTTGTCGTTTGGTAATGGGTTAATACATATAAAATACTAAGAGGTGAACACAAATGTCCCGTATGTCAAAATTTGCTTCATTGTGATATTGTTGTATTTCGGGAAAAAAAATCATTTTAAAAAATGCGTAACCCTATAACCAGGCGAAAGAAATTTTGACTGGTTCTAATTGAAAGTAAATGCAGATGAAACAATGTAGTTTTTAATCGAAGAAATGGAAACATCGTGAAAAAATGAGGAAATGCTCGTTACCGACATGGTTTCAAATTCCCACCATGTTTTCTACTCAGTGAATCAAAATCTATTGTCATTATTTTTCTGATGTGCAATTTTATTTAATCGATAAGAATCAATTCCAATTTTCACACAGCGAAATAAATTCTGATCTTGATAGAATCTTGCTCCAATTTTAATAATCGTTAAATGAAATGGTTAAAAGAAATCAACAAATCAATTTAGAATTGGAAATTGTGTTTGGATTAGTTCATCTTTTTTGCGTTTTATCGATTTTAAATCTATTTTAAATACCTAGAACTATTAAACAAGAAGTACATCAAATAACCTCAGTGTTCATTCATTGTTTTTTTCATGTGTGTATTGTATAAAATGTTTAAAACATGTTATAAATGAAAATAAATTATTTATTATTTGTTATGCAAATGAATAAATACATGTGCTAATAAATGAGCGACCTTTGTCTTTTTCGTCAGTCAAGAGCACACCTTGTCCTATTACCACGAAACTTCTTGCGCAATTCCTTGTATATAACATCGACAAAATCTAGAAAGTTCAGCCGCCGAATGATTTCGACGTCGCGCGAATCTCATTAGGGATAGACTACCTTAACATATTCCCAAACAAGGAATACGTTCACGACTCAAGTCCAAACCGGACGTCCACAAAAGGAAATGCTTCGGAAAGCATTCAGACAAAAGAAGGAAATACTGATAATCAGCATTATCTCCTGTTGCCTCAATATTTCTGTGTAACATTGCACACATATTCTATCTATAATGACAACATTCGTTGTGTCGTCTGCAGCTGCTTTCTAATTGGACCGAACTAAATTTTTGTCGTTTTCAAAAAGCTTTTAGTTATGGAGGAGTTACACCGGTGGTGAACTCGGCCAAAGCGATGGACGTTTTTCACTACAACAAGGTACAGATATTTTGCGATAGATGTGAGTTTAAAGATCTGATTGGATAGTTTTTCTAATAACAATGAATTTGTTCTAAAATAGATCGGGTTTACCGATATATATTGACAAACCGTCGGTGTTGTTATAACATCTCGTAATTACGGCTTTATCGAAGCCGTAGTTACGATATTTTATAACAACACCGACGGAATACAATGATCGCGAAAAAACGTCCCACGCTTTGGCCGAGTTCACCACCAGTGAGTTAGACCCCGTCCTAATAAACATAACGTCGCTTTTCAACGAAAACACCGTAACTGCAGCTTAAAACAAGCTGCAGTTACGATGTCTTCGTTGAAAAGGCTTTATAGGCCGACCACGATATTATGGCACATATTTACATTTATCTATTAAAAAATAACAAAACCGAACTACAGTAACTGTAATTTTGCAAGTGATGCCTCCAATCTTGCAGTGGTGTCTCACACCTGCAAGATTCGAACCAACACATGCAAAATTGTGTTTATTGTGAGATTATGACCGCTTTTCCCATTGTTTACATCGGTAAAATTGTAAACATATGCCATAATATCGCGACTGGATTTTAGGTGGTGATTGACACGTAAAGCTACCTCCAATGGGGAACAATTTTATCCAGTTAATCGTGACGTAAATTCGGACAACCAAATAGTATTTCCTTATGTGGTGTCATAAAATCTCGTAAATATGGCTTGATTCAAGCCGTAGTTACGAGACTTTATAACATTACCGACGGTTTATCTAAACATAAGCGTAAACCCAGTTTATTTCTAGAACAAAGTTCTTTGCCATTACCCTTGAAGAAGGCTTGAAGAGATGGCGATTAGGAACAGGCCCCCAATCCAGTGTTATCCATGTTGTAATATGAGATACACAGATAGGCCTATACACAGTTTACCTTCATTTTGTTGTCATCAGCAACTTTCAAATAGGAGCAGTCCCAAATTGTGCCGTTTGGGACAGGGTTAATCTTTGCAGAGACAGGGTTTGTTTCTGCTTCTAGTCTTGGCATGCTAAAGGCATTTTTTAAAAATTGCAGCTCGCATGTGTAATTAAGGTATACCATCCATCATTAGATACCAACACTTCATGCAACTTCGGGTTTCATCCGTGCAATGGAAACCCACGAGGGCATCTCTTCTCAACTTTCGTTGACATATATGACGCCGGAAATCGATGAGGAATACTATCGTCAATTTCCGTTGGCACATATGAGGCCAGGTCTCGGTTTCTCGAAAAAAACTTAAGTACATTCACAGACTCAAATCTGAGCACCGTAATCAAATCGAACGAAATCCAAGTGAACTTCAATCAAATACCCTTTAACGTTGGAGAGTATTCCATTGAAGTTGGGCATGTACTCATTATTTGGTATCTAATGGTGTACGGAATTCAAGAACAGAACGATGTATTTTAAAAAAATCCAGATGTCACAGACATTTAAAATGACATTTTCTCTCCAAAAAGCAACTTCATGGCAATAAAAAGTCAAAAGAAGTGCAAATTAATTTTCAAAAGTTTTATTATCTCATCCCATATAATTGTATGTGTAGTCCAATTTAGAAAATTCTCGTGTATACAGACAGAACTGTAGAAACACGACGTTACAGATATATATAACAACATCTATTTACAAAAGCAAACTTTCTAAAATATCCCACTAAAAAGACAAACCATGTGAAAATTCAAAGTTCAAACAAGAAAATAAATCCAACATAAATGAGGAAGTATGAAAAAGATGAAAACGCTTGCCATTTTCCTCTTTTTCAACCTTCGATGTAATTCTAAAGCCTAGTACGAGCGTAATATAACTATAGATTGCAAGCTACGAGGGCTGTTGATAAAGTATCCGGAATGGTTTTATTACTTTTTAATCTATGTACTAATAAATTGTAGTGAAATGTTCAACACTAATACTTTGAAAATTTATGCTTTTGATCCTCTAACAAAAACTAGGTTGTTTGCATTAAGGCGTGTTCGACAATTGCTACGGCAACGTTGGGTCACGTTGAGCGGGGCAACTTAATTCTTGGACGGATACGACGTCAGGAAAGTCTGTCTTACACATCGAATATTTACATCTGTTTGATATATTTGCCACCGTATGATACCCACTTCTCCCACCCATGAAACTAAATGTTAAAGAAGGATCTGATCTTTACTTGGGGAATTTTATGGATCGTTTCTTGGACACAATTAGCAGGTCATTAGCGTTTCCGCCGACGCCATGTATGGACGTCCTGATCTTTTGAGGTCAGCAACTCCATGTATAGAATCGTTTTAAAATGCGTTATACCACTCATAAATGCTTGATTCTCTTCATAGAACTATTGCGGTACGTGTTCATTATCATAAAGAATCTGATTTTGATTTACCCATCACACGAGAAACATTATTGAATACCGTTGCTGAAGCACCCTATTTGCTATATCAGCAAGGCAATGCATTCACCTATGGTTATTTACGGAACTGACTCGATAGGTCAGTCGATTATGCTATATGTGCCAAGAAAAAAGTAAGACCAAAGATAACAAGCACAGTGAACAACTTTTGATTGGAGAAATACAAAATATGATCACTTGAAATGCGGTTGATAAGTCACAGTAAAACCAACTATCAAAAGTCGCCCCGCTCAACGTGGCCCTATGTTTCCATAGCGACTGTAGAATGTGCCTTAAATCAAACAGCCTAGGCTTCGATGCAGGATCAAATGCATAACTCTTCAAAGTATTTGAGTTGAAAATTTCATCTCATTTGGTGAAAAAGTTATTATGACGCGACGTCAAAAGTTGGGGTTCAACAGCGTAACGTCACGTAACGTCGATTTTTGTCATTTTAACACCTTACGTGCGTGGTATACGAGTACTTATTGATAAACACAAGACTTCGCTTATCCATCTGCCAAATCTATTGTTAAAAATGAATAAATTTAAATATGTATTATATCCATAACCGAATGATTAAGCTAGACTTATCCTTTACTTCATAAATATCTAAGCCATTTATTTCCATGTAGATCTACGGCGATGTATATTTCTGTTTTACATGGGAAAAGCGGACGTTCCTATAATTCATCTACATGTGACATCATTTCTTTTTAAAATAGATAATCATAATTTGAATGAACTCACTTGTGTTAAAATATCGTTGCCCGGAATTTGTCGGATTTAAACATATTGCCATAGAGAGGCGCATTATAAAGCGTTTGTTTACGGGAAAACGTACAGAATGATGTGGCCATGTCGGTTTTACCTGTGGGAGTTCAAAATCAATCCCAAAAACGATGTATTTGATTCTTTATTAGTCATTAAACTACAGTAACTGTTCATTTGATGAACTTAATTATGCATTTTATGTCACATATCACGCTTAAAAATGGGCGCATTTTTCATTAAATCACTGTCGAAATTCTGGACTTTCCATTGTTATACGTCCATGTTAAACTATATAGACCTACAGACAAATTAATAAATACAGAAACAATTTATATCAAGAAAATGATTCTCCAATAGATATATGGGTATTAACCAGCGCATCGTTCATTGATGACCTTTTTTCACGACTGATCGCAATTATTTTAACGTGTGCGACGTCACCTTCTAATGACATTAACTTATTTTTTTCTAAATTGGGACATTTTTGAAACGTTTCTTCAAACACAACCACTGCTTTATTTTACGCCAAATCATTACAAAACTTTGCTTGTCGCAAATATGGCTCAGATGTATTCTTATTACAAGCTACTTTTGGATAATTCTAAATGCAAGGGCAAAACTCGCTGCTTTAAAAAACACTATCATGCGTACGCAACTAGAGCTTGTTTGAAGCTGTAGTTACGACATTTTATACCAATACCAACGGTTTATAAAAACAGAACAGTAACCAAGTCTATTTTAGCACACAATTGATTGCCATAACCGATATCTCTTATTCATGTGTTCTTCCTATTGATAGGTGCCTTAAAAGGAAAAGTATCATTATCCTTTCCCATGAGTGAAACAGTTTAACCCTTTCCCAAACAATGATTTTTACGTAATCTGTCAACAATAATATTGGGAAAAATACAAAAGTCGGAATGCATAGCGACGAAAATTCTCTTGAAAACTGTCTGAAAGTTTTTTGGACTGTCATATTTACAAAGTCATTGTACATTAAGAACTAGTGTGGAGCCTTTCGAAGCAGAACTTAAAAAATATATATACATAGGTATAAGAATTAAATATATAGAAATAGGAAACTTCCGCCGTCCTAAATTAAAGAAATCACCATGGAAACATGCCCCATGCGTATAATAATATACACAAAAACATGCTAATTTTAATTTTGATTTGAGTTTGTATATCCTATCGTACTCTCCAAAGCCGAGGTCTATTGATTAACATCAAATATATGTATGACCTCTGCCGTTTTTGGTACACAAACAGCCTATTTGGTCGTCATAATCTAATTATAGCACAACATTTGAATTATCGAATCAAAATCAATCAGTTTTATCTTGCATGATCATTACGTATACAAATACGTCGCTTCTATTTTTGGCTGAAGCCTGTGACATTTGAATTATCGAATCAAAATCATTCAGTTTTATCTTGTTTGATTACGTGTATATTACGTCGCTTCTATTTTTGGCTGAAGCCGGTAATTTGAAGCCTCAGCCAATGAAAGTTTGTATCAGCTTTTTAAATTGTTTTGTTGTGTAAAGCCAACGATTGGATACCGAAATCCCGCCAAGCCCCCGAGATTAGACGTGAAATGACCCCGCGGGAACAGAGCATCATTCTATCATAATTGAATGAAGAGAGAATGTGCTCTGTTCTTAAGAGAGTAATCCTATCGGACATTGTATTGTTAAGAGGTTAAACTGAAAATTGAAAAGACAATAAGCTATACGTTCTTCAACGCCAATTACACAAAACGCGGGAACGACGTCGTATTGTTTGGCGGCGATGTTATAAAGTCATGAAAACAGATCATGAACGTAAACTTTTGTTTCAGGAGAAATGTGGTGAAACGTCTTTTTTAACATTTTATCTTTAAGAAATCTAAAATATTGAAACAAATGGATTTAATCATAGTAGCACAAATATACTCCCCGTCATAAGAAAGTAGCCACTTGTCTAATGCAAATGGTCGCCAATTTTAGGATTATTCATAAATGTACCGAAATAAATACAAGATATTGAAGCATGGCAAGTAAATCGAAAATAGTCGAATTACCCCATTAATTAGACTGTTTTCGATTTTCATGCCATGCTACAATTTTGAGACGATTCCAACACATCCAACGTCTACACGTGACGTCATTCCGACAAGACAACCATTATCGGGACGACTACCTGTGAAATCGACAGAAAAAGGCAAACGTTACAGATAGATTGCTTCCTGGGTTGAGTTCTATCAGTAGAAGAGGCTGATTAACGGATTAGACCATCCGTTTCAGACGTCTTGCGATACCCATAGTCTTGCTACGATGTTATTGACAACATTACCTTCAGTGGGTTAGACAGCATCTATTATTTTCTAAGGACAATTGCATAGCATGTATTAATACCAACGGTGTTCACACTCGAAAATGTCTTGTAAACGCGAATCTTATCATTATCCACTTTCAGGAATTGTTACGGTAATAACAAGTATAGTAATAAATTGACAGTTATTGAAAGTAAAAGATTAAATGTGCTTTTGTAAAATTTTATTCATGTACCGTATGCAGTCAAGGTGTTAATTAAAAAGGAAATGTGCACTGTTAACTTTTCCCGTTAGTATACTTTAGAATGCATGCCCGTAGAAAGCAATTCCATAAGGGCCCTGTCTAGGCCAGTGTCTAATATTGGGGGGGGGGGGGACTAAATTAGATTTGCCATAAGTTTTAAATGTGAAATGATGAAAATTCGGCATTTTTGCCAACTATGAGGGGGGGGGTGGCTTCAGAGTCCCCCTGTTCGTACGGGCCTGGGATGTGTGAAACAGTGGATCCACCTTAGAATAAATGGTGATAATGGTAATGACAAACACTACAGTATATATCTGGAAACGTTCATTTAGGCTTTTGCGACCAACATGGATCCAGATCAGACTTTGCATGTGCACTGTCTGATCAAGATCCATCTTGTTCTCATTTAATAGCTTATTCTCCACCTGTACCAAATTTAAGAAGGCATAACGAAAATCTTACCGGTGAAACTCCAAGGTAACGATAAAAATAATGATGATGATGATGATGATGATGATGATGATGATGCCGGAAATCTATGGTTAGATGCTCAAATCAGTGCGATATTACCGAATAAATGTTTAAATGTGCCGTTTAGTCCAGTGCAATCGATTAATTTATCAAACATGTTCTCATAAAACACCGTAGCTGAAAAAGATAAGATCGAAAACATGCTGTAACGTTGTCACGAAGAAACCGCACAATGATTTTCAATGACATGACACCGAAAACTGCCATTGACAGCCTTTATTTGTACATTTATATGTCTCTTTTGTTTACTTGCAATGCAAATAGATAAATATAAACAGTGATATCGTACCATTTCGTTCGGGCGATTAAGATCAACCCACATGATCTCAATATGCGCTTTGTGCACTTGCAATCCGTTTATACCATTTGAAAATAATGATCGATAAAACTGATATTTTCGTGCGTATTATAAATCAAATCTACATACCTAAGTAACTTCCATTTGAGTGCATCCTTTAAACAAGAGTGCCTGAAAGGCACTGATATCGCTCACCTGAGTTCTTCGTGTATATGATTGTGTACAAGATAAATTTTGTTGTAAAAAAAAAAAATTAATGTCACATTAAATTATTGTAAATTAAGTTTCATAATTTCCAATGAATGCAATAAAGTCACTGCAAATAAAGATTATATAATTTGCAATGAATGCAATGAAATCTTATTATCATTGAATCATATCGTCGTTGTTAATACAAAACCTTCTATCTCGATTTTGGAAAATTCTAAAGGGGAGGGAAAAAAGTGTAATAACTTTTCCCAAACTGAAATGTTTTACTTGAAAATTGGACATATTGTTCACAAATAGTGTGTCATTAATACTGACCAGTAAAAATATCTCAAAACCTGCAAAAATTTTCTTAACTGGGCACACAAGTTTGTATTTTGAACATCGCAAAAATTGACAACAAGGTTTTGCATTTACACCGACGATATGCATATTGTGTCATTAGCATACATGTTTGCCATTGAATATCATGTTCTGTTCCAGTTTGATTTTTATAACCAGATTCAACTTTTACAATCAAATTTTGAAACATCAGAAGGAAAAACATTACAAGTAATAATATTCTTATGGTATGAGGAAGATAAACCCGGCCCTGCCACACGAACTTTTTTTGACGGGTCAAAAAAGTACAACCAAATATTTGAAAAGAGTTCTACAAAGTTTTTTAAGTATGATAAGACCTGCCCTGCCAAGATTTTTTAAGGTATCAAAGAATTCACCAACAAGTGTTGAAAAGAGTTCTTCAATGAACATTCCTGCTAGGTTTGGTTTATTTAAAATTGGCCCTACAGTTAATTTTGAAGGATTTTCTTATGATTTCTCTTAGTATGATAAAGAATATTTTTTGACAAATTTTGAAACCCTAAAACTTTGCCATTTGGGAAAAGTTTTAATATTGTCAAAACAGTAGCATAAATGGTAACACTGTAAAAACAATAACATCAAATGTCCTTGAAGGAAATAGGGTAAAAAAATAAAATAATTATAAATTACACACTTTTGAAAACAAGTATAAGACAGCATTTAAATTTCAAATGTACCAGTATTATCTTTATAGACTTTTAAAGACCATAGTTCAAACTATTAATTTATGATTGAAATAAAAAGCTATCATTAGGAAATAGATTGGCTTGAATGACTTGTAACCCATGTGGGTGAAAAATAGACGAGGGCATCATTAAATTGACATTTATTTTATTCCATTTTGATCAAAATAACTCCACTAAGATGTTCATTATTTCCGATTTACAAAAGATGTTCTATTCACCCAAACAGCATTCAAAATGTTAATAAAACATAAAAAAATGTTCATTTTTTTTAAAGAGACATCATAATTCCGACTGTAATGTGTCTATAGTCGGTAGAGCAATTAACAAAAATCAATATGATCAACAATTATCAATTGTGATTAGATGGACTGATTTGTCCTAGCTCAAATTATAAACCTGATTAATCTTGTAAAAATAATCAACTACATGTAATTCACTATTCAACAAATACAATGTATCAATCTATATACAATCTCTCCGTTCTAATCTTGGGCAAATTTACTCAGCTACACTCTGTAGATGATGACCAAGCCTATCTATGATCAGTCTTATTTTATTGGCTGAAAAAATATCATGGGTGTATTATTAATAAATCTGCATGACCAACACTATTGGGACATTTCCAATATGGGGTTGTTACTACTTTAAGAACTTGTATGATTGGTTGAGAGATTATCATGAGCATTATCAATTATTTGAATACATAAAATTATTCTAAATGCTCAAACAGTTCCACAAAACACTCAATGAAATCATTCCATTCATTCAGAAAATCATTCAAAATAAATTTCCATTCAACCGAGGGCCTCAATTCTATGATGTTCTCGACTGTGTATCCCACCTTTTTGTACTTTTGGATAACTTAATCAGTGTAGAAGAACAGAATTTTATGGTCAGACCAATATGTTTCAATAGTCCCAATTTTGCCATGAGAATTTGATAGAGCTAAATCAAGAACTGACAAATTATCTGTGGTAGGGCCATTGTTTAGAATTTTACAGTATAACATTTGTTCAATATCTGTCAATACTTTGTTGTAACCATGTGAGAAATCAATATTGAAATCACCCAAAATAATTATAGATTTAGAAAAATCTAAATTTGGCAATAAATTGTCAGAGATACAATCAATTAGGTCTTGGTTTGATGTAGATGGAGATTTATACAAGAATGCTATCTGAAAGTCTTTCGACTTGTGTTTAACTTTTACCAATACAAATTCCAACTTTTTATCACTGTAAGTCATGTGACTTTTGAGTTGTATGTCTGTTCTTAGATAGACACATAATCCATGTGCAGGCCTTTTTGCTGTTAACTGTTCCTGGTCATTCCTAATTAAGTTGAATCCTTCAATAGCACATTCCTCTGTCTGATCTTGTTCGCAAAGCCTTGTCTCTGCTACACCAAAAATGTGAGATGACATCAGGTTGTAATCATATCTAATATCTTGAAAATGTAAATGTAAAGATCTGCAATTATTGAATGCTATTTTGAAATGTTTATCCCGATCTACCACGTCAAGGGGTGTGAAACATATTTCGAGAGAAGCCTCCATATTTAACCTTTGCATTTCTATTTGAACTTGGTTGTCAACAGTATAAGCTTGTTCATTCAGGTTTAAAATCTGAAGATTCTGCATGGATTTCACTCTGCTGAGGGCAACATAATGCAAATGAGGGATTTTTCGGGTCCTCTTCTGACTTAAATCTATTACTACCCTGTCTAAAGTACTACCTTGAGCTCGATGAACAGAACGTCCAGCAGATGGTTGTAATGGAAATTGAATTCTTTGAAATGTTTTCTTGTTGTACAAAAATGTTCTTTCAATGTCAAAAACAGGCGTCCAATTTTCATGAATTCCATGATGATAAAATCCTCTCTGTCGAAACCTGTTTCTAGTCATGGTTCCTGCATGAACTTCTGAAAAATGTACCCACACAATACTGGGACGATTAATGCCATTTTGTTTGTACTCAATAAACTTAACCACACATGATGCACCATTGGCTAGACCATCTTCTGTATCAATATTCACAGTAAGATCATATATCATGTCTACCACAATTGTGAGTGAGGTATGCAAATTAGCGGTTTTGTTTGGATCTGTTGGTAATCTATTAATTGCCTGTTCTTGCCTTTCCTTTGACAGCTTTGGTGAAATTACAACATCATGACAGGGAATTATAACTTTCTCAGTATTCATTGAAGTGATAAGTGACTCATTGAATGCATGCATGAAATAATTCTCGGCAAATAAATGCGGAGCATTCCTTTGATAGCAATCCATATCTGATGAGACTTGGCACTCTTTCAATTTAATTTGGTCTTGATCAGTTACTTCATTAATTCTTAATCTGTTAAGAAGCTCTGAGAATTCAATGTCATCTTTTTGTCTCATGATCTGTGTTAATTCAAAATACTTGAAATATTCCTTCCACAAATTAAGTGATAAAGAAGTAGCACCATGACTCAAATCATTGAATATCCAATCACCACTGACAGGTTTTAACTGATACAAATCACCAACTGCAATTACACTAACACCTCCAAAAGGTATTCTTGTACCTTTCAGTTCTTGAAGTCTCTGGTCAATGAATGACAGCATTGAATTACTGACCATTGATATTTCATCTATGATCACTATACTTAGATTCTTGTACTTAGTTCTGAATGTATTCAGATTGTCACAGGTTAATGTTTGATCTGACTGTTTGAACTTTTGTTTGAAGGCTGAGGAAATTGTTGACCCACCAATATTAAAAGCTGCTTTACCAGTAAAAGCACAAAGAAGAACTCTAACATCATCTGGATCTTCTCCTTCTTTCAGATTTAGAATTCTGTACAATGTTTGGTACAATGCCCTGATAACGACACTCTTTCCAACTCCAGCTCCTCCAGATAGAAAGACATATAATGGAGCATCTTTGGTCTTTACCCAATGAATAACATGGTTGTAAAATTGATTTTGTTTAGTGTTCAAGCAGCGCAGAAGTTTCCTGTATTCATCATCAGATAGAATATTCTCTCTTGTGATTACTTGAGGTGCAGAAAAAGAACACCCAAGCTCATTACCAATGTCATATTCTCTGTGTTCAATAACCCTATCTGGATTGAAATAAACAAATGCATCTGCTTCTATTGGTTCTTCTTCAGCAGTGTCAGCCTCAACCTGTTGAGTACCAGGAGCAAGTTCATCAAATGCATCATGTTCTGTCTCTGCAAGACCTTTAGCTAATTCAAGTTCTTCTGCATGGTGTTCATACTGATTACATTTATGATCAATAATATTCTTTTTAGATTGGTAGCTATTCTTGAATGTGGAGTATCCACCTTTCAGATCAGTTTCTTCATTTCGCCAAGGGTGAAACAAAAGTATTTTTTCTCTATAATGGTTTTCCTCATCTGTCTTTTTGTTAAATCTTACATAACGAATGACTCTGGCTGCTTTGCGCCTTTTTATTTTTATACCATTTTTCAATGTCAGAATGCAATCTTCATCTCTTAATTCTTGATCATTCATGTCATCATCATCCTCATTTCCATCTTCAGCCTTCTCATCTGAATCCATTTCTGATTTTGGATATGTTATGTCTAACTGTGATATATAATCAGCCAAACACCAGTTGTTAAGAGCCTTAGGCCTCTTAGCATATCTTTTCATGGCATTATCAGACATTACATCTTTAGAATTGTCTGGTAAATCCTCAAGTGCAGATTTTGATTTCAATAATTGGATTCTTTTGGTAGGAACTGATGTGTTAATGAACACAACATCTCTGGTACTCTTTGTTAGTGGCATTTGTAAAACCAAATACACAGCCTCTTGAGCACTTACTTCGACACTATTTGAAAATACATTGCCAATATGTCTCACTTGTCGTTTGATATCTAAGTTTCCATTCCGAGCTTCTTTTGCAGCTGCATGCATCAGGTTGCTCATACCTCTCTGTGATTTACTTATGTATGAAACTATATACATAGCACAGGCATAGGGATCTAAGACAAATTGTATGTCTATATTTGCTTTCCAAGCTTTAAGTATGTTTTTGTTATACAAATTAACTCTGATTTCTCTTGGCTGTCTCTTTAGAAACACTTTTGATGCTATCAAAGAACTACGGATGCATTTAATATATTCAGTTTCTGGCATGTTGGCAACTGATTGCAGAAATTCCTCATATGAGATATCAAAACCATCTTTCTCTTCATTCATTTTTGCTTGTAACTGGTTGTATTTCTTCAAATACTTTTCTTTGTCCTCATCAAGAGGATCTAAAACCATTGTACATTGCAGTGGAGGCAAAGGATAGCCAAATCGACAAATTCTGTCTTGCTTTTTGCGACAAGTTCTTGAGTGTTTATGTACTTGAAGGTCAACTAAATGTTGCATTTCAATCTCACCTTTAGAACACTGTAAATATTTATCCACATACTCTGCAATTTCTTCATTTGTATTCACGTTAAATTTAGGTGAATTCTCAGTCCAAACAAGCATATGAATGTGAGGTGAACCTCTTTGCTGAAATTCCACTCTATAGAAGTAATCAGTAAGTTTCCCTAATGGCTCATTTTCACTTTTCAAGATAAGATAAATAAATTCTTGTACTCGGCGATCAAAATACCGTGAACATGTTACTGGGTCTTTTTGAATAAGCCTAGTTTTTTGTTCCCATGTTAGTGCTTCTAAGTCTTCTTCACTGTAGTCTGTATCTTTATCTAAATTAGAAAGAATTCTCAGAAGATCTATCCATCTAGTATCAGCTGATGATAAGGATATAAACCATGTAGGAAGTCCCAATTGACGTATCATTGCGAAGACATCCTTCTTTTTTGTTTCAAGATAAGCTGGTGAATTCCTGAGTTGTTTAAAAATATAGTAACCCTCATCTTTCTTTATAATATTTTCTAGACATTTCTCATCCCTAGCATCTGCTGCTGTCAAGTTTGTTGAATTACTTTGACATCTCCTCACAGCCAGATTCACTTTGTCATTAAGCTGTTTCATCTGTATCTTTTTCAGTTTATAAAAAAATGTTTGGTGTACTATTTGCTGCTCTTCTATCTACACTCCTTAACTCCCATTTAGCTATATCACTGTAATGAACTGGGACCGTCCTTTTTTCATTTTCCATCCTCCTTTGTCCACAAAAAATACTTGGAAAGCATAAATATTCTGAATCGGCATCTTGATAAATACTAATAGGCTTTTGTCCTTCACCTGGAGCAAATGAAAAAGTATTTCTGTTTTCTGTATTTCCATCGTCTACTAATGTGTCAATATTTCCAACATTTTCTTCACTAACTTCTTCTGCATCAGAGTCATATTCTACCGGATCATTAATTGCTAATTGGTCTTCATTGCTTGTACTTCTGCTTGAATTGTTTTGTTTACCCACAAATTCTTGTGTAGCATCATCATTGGAGTTTGTAATAGATTTTATCCAATCATTATCAATTTTCAAGTTGGCATTTTTATACAAATCACTGTTGGTCATCAACCAATTTAAGGCAACGAGAACCTTCAAAGGGCGAACATTTTCTGAAAAAACATGAGATTTGAATGACATCTTTTTTTTCAGTTTTACAGCTACGGTCACATTTTCATCAAACGGTCTAGGAAGTACATTTACAACTGGTTGGATATCCACAGGAACATTCACGACATTACCTTTCACAGAAAATTGACGACCTCTTGGAAGTTCTCTAATTTGCATAAAAGGTATACGCAATGAAACAAGACGTTCTTCCAGTGGAAACATGTCCAATTCTGTGGGTTTCTCAGGCCATCCCATACCGTTTATAACAGACAATTTCGGAGTGTTTCCCTTAAAAATAGATTCCCTGCAAGTGAAGCAAATCCACTCTTTACCATCTACTGATAAGAACCTGTCAAATATTTAGAATGAATATCATGTGATAAACCTTTTGCCTCTGACACACTTTTTTTGAACCAGGTTTGGTGACAGCAACTGCAGACATATAATGGACCACTTGAAATAGTTTTATCAAACATTTCTATTGACTTTTCAATATCTTGACAAAATTTTCTTTTTTTATTTGATAAATCTTGTTCTCCAGTACATAAGCCATGTTTCAACACAATACTTTCTGTATCAGCTTGGCTTCCAAATTGATTACTTCGTTGTTGGGACCTCCGATCTTGCTTTTTTGCCCTTTCTTTTTCTTTTTGAAAAGGATTCTGTCTTGCTTTCCTTTTGGATAGTGTTTGATAAACAAGTTCCCTACATTTTGTAGCATAAGATGCTCTATATTCTCTCTTTGTTTCTAATTCTTTATTTTTGAAATCCACACTTTCCCTACATTTATTTTTATGTTTTTTTGTACTAATGCGGTCTCTCTGTCTTTGATCACTATTTTGTCTTGATTGTCTTCGTGCTTGCTGTTCCTTAGCTTTGAATTCATCTTTTTCCCTACATTTATTCATGGATTTTTTTGTACATATGCGATCTCTCTGTCTTTGATCACTATTTTGTCTTGATTGTCTTCGTGCTTGCTGTTCCTTAGCTTTGAATTCATCTTTTTCCCTACATTTATTCATGGATTTTTTTGTACATATGCGATCTCTCTGTCTTTGATCACTATTTTGTCTTGATTGTCTTTTTGCTTGGTGTTCCTTAGCTTTGAATTCATCTTTTTTCCTAGATTTATTCATGGATCTTTTTGTACTTATACAGTCTCTCTGTCTTTGACTTTCAAACAGTCTGCTTGTTCTTTTCAAAATCCGTTCCTTCTCTTTAAACTGCAACGATTCTCTCTGTTTCTTTTTATACATTAGCTGGTATTCTTTCCTGCTATTTGTAATAGTGGAAAAAAGCGATTGTTTTTTTGCTTTCAGCTTTTGACTTTGATCATTGAAGTAGTTCTGTATAAGTTGTTCATGGATATCATCTATTTGACTTGTGTTTGTCCCTTTCTGCTTCTCCTGATTTTTACATTGTGATTCGTTTGAAACAGTAATTCCTAAGGAGTCGGAACTTTGAGAATAGCAGGAAAAAGTAACAGGAAGAATTTCAAACTGATTGTCTAAATCTATGCTCATGCTCTCATATAAAGCATACATAAATGCAACAAGATCATGTAAATTTTTGAATGTTAACAAAATGGATTTTCCATCTGGGTCACCCAAGCCATTCCTGCCATGAGAATGAGAGTCAAAAAAGCAATACATGTTCTTGGAAAGAAACACTGCAGAGCAAATTGCACCTATCATAACAAGTAAATTATCTGATTTCTGAAATGCTATTTGGAGAGCTTCTTGCAGAGTTGGTAAAGGAGAACTTGGGTCAGTTTGAATTGCTACACCAGAAATAATCTCAGATTTGTATAAATTAAACTTATTTGTTGAAATAGTTATGATAGAGGGTATTTCATCAAAACTTACAAGCTTTGTACCAAGCGTTGTAGAATCATTTCTATTACTCATAATCATTTTATACAAACAATCTCCCTCTTTCAAAATTTCATCAAGCTCATTTTGAGTGTACTCACTCCCATCTCTAATTAAACAACAAAGAGAATTCGCAACACACTGACTTCCTCTAGAAAAATGTGAAAACATTAAATCACCTTGATGGAATGATCCAAGCATGATATAGTTTGCATTGAATGGATTTAAAAGTTTCAACTGATTGGTTCTTACATTATCAATGAAAATATTTTTTTTACAGTGCCTTCTTGCAGAAAAATCATACTTTTTCCTTTGAGGTAGTGTGCTCCTGTCTACAAACTTAGGATCAAAGGAGATAGATTCGGGTACAGATTTAAGCACAGTGTTATGTGTTTCATCAATTACAGTTTCAATCACAGTTTCTAGAACAGATTCAATCTCATTTCCAAGTGGCTCATTTCCAAATAGCTCATTTCCAAGAAGCTCATTTCCAAGTAGCTCATTTCCAAGTAGCTCATTTCCAAGTTCAATTTCATGTTCAATTCCAAGTTCATGTTCAATTTCAAGTTCATGTTCAATTTCATGGTCAAGTTCATGTTCAATTTCAGGTTCATGTTCAATTTCAAGTTGTTCAATTTCAGGTTCTTGTTCAAGTTTAAGTTGTTCAATTTCAATTTGTTCAATTTCAGGTTCTTCAATTTCAAGTTGTTCAATTTCAATTTGTTCAATTTCAATTTGTTCAATTTCAGGTTCTTCAATTTCAAGTTCAATTCCAAGTTCATTTCCAAGTTCAACTCCAAGTTCATTTCCAAGTTCAATTCCAAGTTCATTTCCAAGTTCAATTCCAAGTTCAGTTCCAAGTTCATTTCCAAGTTCAATTTCAGTTTTTAGTGAAACGGATGTGACTCCCGAAGGAGACATAGGGTGGGCTAGGCCCTCATCCGGCACTATTCCAGAGACACCCTCTATGCACACAGATGGGACTCCCAAAGGAGACGAAGGACTGTCATCTGATATTCTGGAGACACCCAAACTGTCATCTGCCTTCCTTCTCTTTGACTTCATCACTTCAGCCTTTCTCCAATTCTTCTTTCGTGGCATCTTCTTTTTGACTGAAAATAGAAAATAATAGCTGCCAGTGACTAGCAACACTTGAAATTTTGTGAATGCTGCATAGTACTGGCAATTCAATGTCAACTTTAGGCATAATTCCACAGCATGAATGCCAGAATAATGAGTTTTTTTAAAGGTTCTAGAATGTTTCAACCAATAACGTTTAGTAGTAATAGAGATAAACAAAATGTGTTTGTGAAACATAAATGCCCCAGAAATGGGAATGTTAAGTTTTTATTTTCATGTTAAGGGTTGATAAGGGTTAATGAATGACCTTGAGGAATTTCATATGGCATGGAACAAATAGATATCATTAACAAAAGGTTACACACCAAATTCAAACTTTTATGTTGAATACATTTGCATGAAATGGCAAAGTTAAATTTTTGGACAGACAGACAGACAGACAGACAGACATGAGGAAAACAAAATGCCCCCAATCCTTCGATACAAGTGCATAAAGATATTGTATGTAAAATTAAAGATGAACGAGATGTGATTGTGAAACACAAATGCCCCAAAAAAGGCCTATGTTAAGTTTTCACATTATTTAAGTTTTGGACTGTCTGACAACAGACACCAATAAAAGAACATGATCCCAATCTTTCAATACATGAATATAAATAGGTAACAATTCTAGATTTACAGGGTGTCTTATATTATATAATATATGTTACACTTTCAAATGATATCAATGGATATGAATGATTCATTATCTTTGTACATAATTAGTTTATACATGCATATAATTTTGAAGACAGTTTTATGTAATTCATTTCTAATAGGAAACTTTGACATTACTATGTCATTTTTGACTACATCTAAAGGTGGACATTTTTTCAAAATAGTGGGAAAGTCACAACATTCTGAGGTTCAATTTTTAAATAAAATCTTTTATTTACGTAATAGAAGAAATGAAAATTAAGTATCCAAGTGAAAAACCTCTCAGTAGAATAAAAGTGAACTAACTTATCAGAAATTTTAAAGCAATGTGATCCCCAATAGGACAAACAGGTCTGCGATTCAGAATATAAGAACAAAACTGAATGCAGCGTAACATCAAAATTGATGTCATTTTGAGCCTATCATGAGAAACAGTATATTTACTAAAATGAAATGGTCGAAATGGCTGACTTATCTATCTAATGTTACCATATATGATGTGCATGACATGATGTTATTAAACAACTTACTCTTATCTGTCTATAAATTTCACTGCACTTTAAATTCATACATAGTATGGTATGCATCTGTTTGAAATTGTAACATACATTATGAAAAACACTATATAGCGGATGAGAATTGACCTGGCAGAGCATTCCATTCAATAAGCATGGGCTGCTCTGCCAGGTCATTTATCGAGAGGTATACTAAAATGAACATCAGTGTATTAAATGTTTGGTAAAGAGCTACTATTGATGTTGTTATTATATAACTATTAGACCAAATTTACTATTCAATATATTTTCGATAACCACCAATAGAATGATTTATAGTTTGACCTCAATATATTACCTTGATGTAAGTTCAATTAAAAGGTATTAGACAAACAGACAAATCAATGCAGGTGGGCATCAATTAATGACATTTACCTTTCGTTTACTGTGTATAATTTATCTTCACTATTCCCTATTCCTTTTGTTCAAGCCCAACTGTACAAGGGTCAAATGGCACAATTATTCCAACTGTCTAATAACTCCACATCATTGGAATCAAGTCACATGAATAACTAATCACAAATTAAGTCACATGGAGTTCACTGTTTATTTCCAACTGTCTAATAACTCCACATCATTGGAATCAAGTCACATGAATAACTAATCACAAATTTAGTCACATGAAGTTCACTTTTTCAACAATATTGTTTATTCACCACATGTAGAACTGTTTATACAGTATAATCACAATGAATCAATTAATCTTCAATTTTTTACCTGAAACAAAGAGAAGGACAGTAAAATAAAACAAAACAACAGCTGTCATAGACAGGTTATGCTCCCGAAATAAGTGTTTGTCACTAAAAAAGAGTTTCACTTGAGAACTGCAAAATCAGAATGAGCTATCATACATTAAGCACCCTTTTTCCATGACAGATTTAAGTGCGTGGTTTATAAAATCTGACTTATTACGCAAGTATGAAATTTCATTAAAATAAAATTTAAATGAATAAAAAAAAGTAAGAGAAAAACTAATTTCTACATTACAGCCCCCTTATTGCCATAGATATAACCTCAAATTTCAGAAACAGAAAGAAAAGATTCTTGGCAGAACTGCAGGAAATTTATATTGAAGTTTTATCCAATTTGGTCCAAGTCTTGTGGAGAATTAGCTTTGGACAGAATGACAGAAATAGATGCAAAGCTATCATGCAATTAAGCCCCCTTTAAAGGCTTTTGTCGTGACAAGTTTTTTGTACACTGATTATAGTATTTGGCCTAAACATCTCATTTATCACTTAAGTACAAAATTTCCATTAAATTCTGCCCATTGGATGAAAAGAAATGAAAGAAAACTAATTTCTACATTAAACCCCCCTTTTCTGTGACACAGCCTTGAATTGGGAAATATAGAAAAAAAACTATTTAGGAAATAGTACAGAGAGTTCACATAGGAAGTTTCATTGAATTTTGTCCAAGAGTTGCTTAGATCTGGCTACATGTAGACGAACAGATGGAGATGAGGATAAACAGACAGTGTGGCGACTACATGCTCCCCAAAATCTTTTTCAGGGAGCATTATTATCAGTAACTTTGAAATGCTAAAAATGTTTCAAGTTGTGAGAAATTTCAGATTAGAATGTGAGAAGAGAGAACAAAAATATATTTGAAACCATTTAAAGTAAGGTTAAGATTTGAGTGAAAGACTTCAGTTAATGTAAACACGACTTAAATTGAAATTTACAGTTGAAGGTAAAAAATGTAATTGCATATTTCAACTCTAAATGAGAAAAAATATAATAACAAGAAGAGCATTGTGATCAACAAGGCGGTTCAAACCCTGTAAAAGGCCCCATCCATTTACTAGTGAAACTTTAAAATATGTATTCCAACATAAATATTTTTTATTTTCTATTGTAATACATAAAGATAATTCACAACTTAATATTTTGCAGATTATATAGCTTGTCATTGAAACATGCCAGTTTCACTACACACTTACCTGGTATGGGTTGACATCTGCGATAGCCTTTTTCAATAAAATGTCAAGTTTTCACATTGACAAATGTGAATTACTTACTTTAATATGTATAGAGGAACATTTTGAAACATTAGTGTCACATATTTGACAAATTTTGCCCTATTGGAATTCTATTAAAGTTTCTTGGGGAGGGGGGGGGGGGAGCAGAATGACAGGATATCTTCTTTTAACACATGAGCAAAGTTTCTGACATACATTAATGCAGACAGACAGGCAAAAGTAGAAAGGATATTCCCCATCTAAACCATAGTGATCAAATATGATTTAGGTTGATTGATTGGTGTTTAATGCCTCTTTCAAATACATTGTACTATGGTGATATCAAGAAGCTGGAGCACCTAACCATGGAATCTTATTGTTTCTCAGGATTTCGTTGTTTATCAAACCAGTACTACCAGAACACCCTTACAGAGCCTCCAGCTGCTCGCCCATATAGCTTAACATCATCATCAGTGTGAGACATTTTTTTCTGAAAGGATGTTTGCCACAGCTGGGGATCAAAGCTGTGACCTCACAAGTGAGAGTCTCATGCTATGGCTGCAGCTATATGATATAGGAAAAAGCTTCTTCTTTGTCCAAAACAACAATAATCAGCATCTGAAAAAAACAAAGAGTACCAGGTGTATAATAGATTCACTATTAAACAAGAATTTTTACAGTTTGATTGCTTTATCAACAAAACTGTAATCTTTCTTGTTTAAAAGCGAATCTATATACATTTTTGAATTCTGAACAATAGGATTTTGTAGTAAACAAATAAACATGTCACACTACCGGTAGATTATTGTAAATTAAGTTTTCATAATTTCCGATGTATGCAATGAAGTCTCATTAGCATTCAATCATATGGCATGTAGTAGCATTTGCATACATATTTACTATATTATATCGTTCTCTGTTCAAGTTTGATCTTCATTATAAATCAGATTCAACTTTTACACTCAAATTTCGAAACATCAGAATGAAATACGTTACTAGTATTAATATGTTTATTGTATGAGGAAGACAAGCCCCGCCCTGCCATGCCCACATTTTTCAATAATTCAAAAATTCACCACCATGTATTGAAGAAAGTCACTCAAGGAACATTCCTGTAAGGTTTGGTTCAAATTGGCTCTATAAATGCATTTTTTGACAAGTCACAAATTCAGGAACAATTTTTGTAATGAGTCACCCAAGAAATAATACTGCCAAGTACTGTAAACATTTACCCCATGGTTAAAGGGACATTTCATTCCAATTTCAATTTTTTAAAGTATGTCTTGATGCAAAGATTGGTTGTTCTAATGAGTATAAATACTATTAGTTTTTTGAAGTTGTTGCCAATAAGCAAGAAGCACGCATTTATGGTTGAGACATAATCAATAAATTGCATATAAATCCAAACTGTTGTCCACAACAATTTGTTTAATTTTAACACAAAAATATAAATTTTTCGTAAACGGCACAATATTTTGGCTTGAAATTTTCAGAATTTTCATAAGGAAATATGCTCTTTCAGATAGAAATAAAAGTAAAATTTATGACAAAAAATTCTGAAATGTCACTTTAAGGAAAAGAACATTTTTGAAGAATTATCAAACAATATCTTTAAGTCTGATAAGCCCCGCGCTACCAAGCTCACATTTATTCAACGAATCAAAAATTCATGAACATGTGTTGAATACAATCACTCAAGGGACATTCCTGCCAAGATTGGTTCAAATTGGTCTAGTAATTGATTTCTAAAGATTTTTCACATGATTTCTCTAAGTCCAACTAGAATATCACTGAAAGTGATCATACCCCCCAAAAGTGCAGTTTTTGTGCATTTTGAGAAGTTGATTTCATTTGAACTGGGAGCTGTTCAATTGGAAAAATAGAGCTAACAAAAAATCAACAGACCAAACAACACATGTAAATGTTGCAAAAAATACCAATTTTCAACAAAAGGACATAGCTCATTTAAAAATCCCCAAGCCCAGCCCTGCCATGCTGATATTTTTCAATAAACTAAAAATTTACAACCACGTATTGAAGCCAGTCAATAAAGGTACATTCCTGTAAGATTTGGTTCAAATTTACCGTATAATTGCTTTTTAAAGAATTTTCTCTCATGATTTCGTTAAGTCTGATAAGCCCTGCCCTGCCATTACCACATTTTTTGCAAATCAAAAATTCACGAACAAATTTTGAAATAAGTCACCAAATGAACATTCCTGCCAATTATGGTAACAAAACACCAAATCAAAAATTCCTGATCAAGTTTTGAAAAGAGTCACCCAAGGAACATTCCTGCCAAGTTTGGTAAGAATTGGCTCAGTGGTTAAGGAGGAGAAGATTTTTGAAGAATTATCTGACAATTTCTCGAAGTCGGATTAGCCCCGCCCTGCCACACCCACATTTTTTGACGAATCAAAAATTCATGAACATACATTGCATACAATCGATCAAGGGACATTAGTGCCAACTTTAATTCAAAATGGTCAAATAATTGATTTTTAAAGAATTTTCACATGATTTCTCTAAGTCCAATAAGCCCCGCCCTGCCACACCCACAATTTTTGACAAATCAAAAATTTGAGAACAAGTTTTAAAAGGGTCACCCAAGGAACATTCCTGCCAAGTTTAGTAAGAATTGGCACAGTGGTTAAGGAGAAGAGTTTTTTTGAAGAATTATCTAACAATTTCTCGAAGTCAGATAAGCCCCGCCCTGCCACGCCCACATTTTTTGGCAAATGAAAAAATCATGACCATACATTGAATACAATCACTCAAGGGTCATTCCTGTCAAATTGGCCTAATAATTGATTTTTAAAGATTTTTCACATGATTTCTCTAAGTCTGATAAGCCCCGCCCTGCCACGCCCACAATTTTTGACAAATCAAAATTTCATGAACAAGTTTTGAAAAGGGTCACCCAAGGAACATTCCTGCCAAATTTATTAAGAATTGGCACAGTGGTTAAGGAGGACAAGATTTGTGAAGAATTATCTAACGATTTCTCGAAGTCGGATAAGCCCCGCCCTGCCACGCCAACATTTTTTGGCCAATGAAAAAATCATGAGCATACATTGAATAGAAACACCCAAGCGTCAGTCCTGTCAAGTTTGGTTCAAATTGGCCAAATAATTGATTTTTAAAGATTTTTCAAATGATTTCTCAAAGTCCGACAAGCCCCACCCTGCCACGCCCACAATTTTTGACAAATCAAAAATTCACGAACAAGTTTTGAAAAGGGTCACCCAAGGAACATTCCTGCCAAGTTTAGTAAGAATTGGCACAGTGGTTAAGGAGGAGAAGATTTTTGAAGAATTATCTAACGATTTCTCGAAGTCGGATAAGCCCCGCCCTGCCACGCCCACATTTTTTGGCAAATGAAAAAATCATGAGCATACATTTAATATAATCACTCAAGGGTCATTCCTGCCAAGTTTGGTTCAAATTGGCCTGATAACTGATTTTTAAAAAATTTTCACATTATTTCTCTAAGTCCGATAAGCCCCGCCCTGCCACGCCAACAATTTTTGACGAATCAAAAATTCACGAACAAGTTTTGAAAAGGGTCACCCAAGGAACATTCCTGCCAAGTTTGGTAAGAATTGGCCCAGTGATTGAGGAGGAGAAGATTTTTGAAGAATTTTCTAACGATTTCTCAAAGACGGATAAGCCCCGCCCTGCCACGCCCACATTTTTTGGCGAATGAAAAAATCATGAGCAAAGATTGAATATAATCACTCAAGGGTCAGTCCTGCCCAGTTTGGTTCAAATTGGACTAATAATTGATTTTTAAAGATTTTTCACATGATTTCTCTAAGTCTGATAAGCCCCGCCCTGCCACGCCCACAATTTTTGACAAATCAAAAATTCACGAACAAGTTTTAAAAAGGGTCACCCATGGAACATTCCTGCCAAGTTTGGTAAGAATTGGCCCAGTGGTTGAGGAGGAGAAGATTTTTGAAGAATTATCTAACGATTTCTCAAAGACGGATAAGCCCCGCCCTGCCACGCCCACATTTTTTGGCGAATGAAAAAATCATGAGCATACATTGAATATAATCACTCAAGGGTCAGTCCTGCCAAGTTTGGTTCAAATTGGACTAATAATTGATTTTTAAAGATTTTTCACATGATTTCTCTAAGTCCGATAAGCCCCGCCCTGCCACGCCCACAATTTTTGACGAATCAAAAATTCACGAACAAGTTTTGAAAAGGGTCACCCAAGGATCATTCCTGCCAAGTTTGGTAAGAATTGGCCCAGTGGTTGAGGAGGAGAAGATGTTTAAAGAAATTGTTGACGACGCACGACGCACAACGCACAACGGACGACGGACGCCGGATAGTGACTGACCCTAAGAGCTCCCCTTGAGCTCGTTGAGCTCAGGTGAGCTAAAAAGACGGAAAGAGAAGTAAAACAAAATGCCACATGTATTGTTTACAAAAATCCGGATGTGCAATGAAGTATCTGTACCTTGTGTTCATGAAAAATGTTCCTAGCTTTGTCCGAGTTCACCACCAGTGGTGTATATCTCAGGGAACTATAAGAGATACCACCTTGATATTTCCTTTTTACCTTGACCTTGGAATTTGACCTACTTAAAAAAATTAACCTGGCCTATTTCTTAGACATTATCAGAGGTATAATTTTATATTTCACACACATTTACATCCTGCCAAGACATTTCTTTTGGGACCACGTCCTTTCACATTGGAATTGACATGTTTTTGTGTCAAGCTCCCAAATAGGCTAGCCACGATGTCTGTGGACAACTCTTGTTCAAATCAGTAATATATCAACCCACTACATCACAAACGCTCTTTTTGACTCCCTATAATAATATGGCTTCGGAAAACATTGTGGAAAATGAAGAAATTGCTTGTGACAAGCAATTTCTTCATTTATCACAATGTTTTCTACCATTTTAAGACACCCAAAGATTAATTTCTTTCACTTGAAATGGTCGTCTACAACATCTTTGAATTTGGACCACCCCAAAATGTTGCCGTCTGGTAATGGGTTATCAGACATGAATGTTGTGTCACGTGATTCCACACCGTGGTAATGTCATTTTTGTCGAACGAAATTTATCAGAACTATGAATAAAACATGGTGTAATTTTGATGGGGCATTCAACTTATTTTTTTTTATTCAAGAACCCATTGAGGTGTTAAACAGGTCGTATACATTTACATGCCAACCGACTTCTAGGTAAATGTGCCGAGCCCGGATAGCTCAGTCGGTTACGTCGGAGTCTGTCAATCCAGGGGTCTCGAGTTCGAACCCCGGCTCGGCCAGTATCCATTCTGACATTTGACAAAAGTCATTTGTCTCTCACCAATGGGTGTGAATCATCTATGTTAGAGAGCAGCTGGAGGCTCGGTTTGGATATTGCAGTTGTACTGGTGCGAGAAATACCAGGAACCCACGGTTAGGTGCTCCAGCCGCCGCGATATGACCCTGGTAGTTGAAAACGGCGTAAATCCCCAATCAACTCAAACTCTAGGTAAATGTGAACCGGGATCTGGGAAATTTGCCTATTTTGTAATTAAGACCGTCATGGATCCAGATCAGATTATACTCGAGTACAGTCTGATATTGACCCTGATATTGACCCATGCTGCAATCTAAGAATTGCGAATAGTAAGGGCCAAGATATTGGAGATCAGCATGGATCTAGATTAGACTGCGCGCATATGCAGGCTGATCTGGATTCATTTTGTTCTCAAATCAATAAAGACCCCTTTTTCAGATCCCTTAGATTATAGCACATACATAATTAGTAACACGACCTTGGGGTCACTCGGGCGAAAAACAACATCTGAGATATCGCACATTTGAATTTAGCATAAATATAAATCATCTAATCACGGTGTGAGTTGGTCATCATGGGATGGGTAAATCTACGGACAAACTAGTCTCAGTAATACATTTTGTAATAACTTTCTTATTTCTGTGTCGATTTTCAAACGGTTTGTCGCATGTACCCCGCCTTACTGAGCTCTTTCCTCTGGTGTACGAATTACTTGAAACCACATCGTTCGTTTTGCAAATATTGATCTCAACAGACCAGGAAAACGACAAAAATTCAGATCGTTTTAAATTGGCGTGAAAATAAGAAAGTTATTGCTGAAGCGTGTCTAATTTTGCCGTTGTTGTTATCATTTTCATCTCCACAGTGATAATGTCGATGTACGGTCGAATGTGGCTTTTTGGTTAGTATAATCACAGGCGGCAATCACATGACTTTGTAATGATATGCTTTCCTAACTTATGTAAACAAAAACACTCGGTAAGTACACATTTTTCTTACATTTTAAATCAAATACTTAACTCTCAATATTGAGATACCTACAATTCGATACGTCGTAATCTCCGGTTTATTTTTATACCAAGATTTTCTCTCAAATCCCTGTCAAAGCTGTGAACATTCGTGCAAAATGCAAACAAGTTTTAAGAAAATATATCATGGCATTCAAAAATACTTTGCATGAATGTTCTCAACATTGACAGGTAATTTAAGGGAAGATCTTTGTGTCAAAACAGACCGGAGAGTACGGCGTATCGAATGGTACGTTTCACGATATTGAGTGTTAAAGTGTCCGATGATTGGCAAAATTAAAGTCTTGTGCCGAAAGAACACCTTAACTATTAACCAAATTTTATATCAAAGTTACTACAATTGTCCAACATTAGAAGTATTTTTATTTCGTCTTTTAAATTGGATATTTTGGTCTTTTCCGATCTTTGCCGAAGAAAATACGCTAAACTTCCGACTTGAAATTATGACGTCATACTGGCCACTGAATGACGTCATGGCGGAAAAAACGGGCAGCCATGGGTCATTTCCCGGAAAGTCTGAAATTTCTGAAAAAGTTAAATGTCCGACTTTTCTGTCATAAAGCGACCTCCCCAATCGATACTCAAAACACGGAATTCGTCCTCAGTAAATGTTAGAAAAAATGTTAAAACAGTCAAAGAATAGGTCGTAAGTGAATTAAGGAATGTACCAAAGAACGGTTTAAGTTTGTCTGTATTACTCTTACAATCGAGAAATGGATAAAAACTCAGACTTCGCTATATGACAGAAAAGTCGAACACATTATCTTTGTAAGACACCTCATGCTCTAGATTGGGGGCGGAGTCAAGCCATTGATGACGTCAATCCGTGGCAATTTTACGGAAATTGCCGATCTTTATTTTCTCGAAAATCAGTTTTTCAACGATGTAAAGAAAAGCAAACAAAACTTTTAAAATAACCGAGTTTGGCGGATCTTTTATAAAACACGTTAATTTAATGATTTTCTTCCAATATACGGTGCAATAAACTGCCAAGCTTGGTAGCCTTTAAGGTTTACGAACTGAGAATGAAATGCAGAGCCAGAGGCGAAATTTGAAAAGTGCCAGTAATTCCTAGAATGTGTTGCATTTCCATTTCAAATACAAACATAAGCATTTTGTATGGTTTAGAATTTTTAGAATCTTTGTCAGACACCTCATGCTCTAGATTGGGGGCAGAGTCAAGCCATTGATGACGTCAATCCGTGGCAATTTTACGGAAATTGCCGATCTTTATTTTCTCGAAAATCAGTTTTTCAACGATATAAAGAAAAGCAAATAAAACTTTTAAAACAACCGCGTTTGGCGGATCTTTTATAAAACACGTTAATTTAATGATTTTCTTCCAATATACGGTGCAATAAACTGCCAAGCTTGGTAGCCTTTAAGGTTTACGAACTGAGAATGAAATGCAGAGCCAGAGGCGAAATTTGAAAAGTGCCAGTAATTCCTAAAATATGTTGCATTTCCATTTCAAATACAAACATAAGCATTTTGTATGGTTTAGAATTTTGAATTAATGCATACTTATGGAAATACTTGACAAAAATGTTCAAAATTATCTCCCTTGCATATGAATATAGAGTAAAATAATATTTGTAAATTATTTTCTTCTTGAAGTATAATCTTGAAATCCGGCATGGTGAATCGACTTATGAGAAGTGTATTTACAAGTGTGTGTAATTTGATGCATTTCGTATGGCTAGAAAGTGGTGTTTTCATTCCCAGTTCGTAAACATTAAGTATTTGATTTAAGATTTGAGAAAAACGTGTACTTACCGAGAGTTTTAAAATTTGTTTACAAATGTTAGGAAAGTATATCATAATAAAGTCACGTGATTGCCGTCTGTGATAATTGATTCTTACGGAGAAAATACTTTTAAGGAGTTCTATGTTTAAGGCGAGAAATCTCCATAAAATGCTCAAATCGATGGGCCTGTCTTCCAAACATGAACATTGAGAAAAAATTAAGCTTCATGGTTAGCTATATTAATATGAAACCCGATTTTATACATATAGATCTATCACGTTAACCCAATTCATACAAAAATCAACAGGTAAAAATCTTGCTTTCTGTAGCCTACCAACCGAATTAATCTCTTACATCGCCGGTATTCATGTTAAATGATGTTTCTTGTATACGTGTATTTTCATGCATTTTCTCTATAAATGCCGAAAAAGTTGTGTTGAAATGGTATAGCAGCTTCTGTGTTGTCTTTATTGCGCATGCACACCATAAAAAACCCTCAAAAGTTACGTTTTCCAACAGATTAATATGTAAACCTATATTTCCCGGACTCCTCTTTTATCTAGCACACAATAGAAATATGTTGAGTAACCTAACCGTACACTTCTTTGTTAAAAATAATTTTGTGTCTTAAAGTTTGAAAAGTTGAAAAAAAAAAAAAAAAAAAAAAAACAATTTATAAATACGAGGGACGGTCGGAAAGTAGTTGGACTTTTCATGCTGCTGTGTCTCCATTTGCAATTGTATAAACACATTATATATTGGCGGAATCTACACCCATTTGCCAATAACGTGGTCAATTTATTTTCAAAGATAGTTGTATATATACAATATTCTGTCCACTTATATGCGATAGGGGTTTACTGTATCATAGGCGATTTGTTAGAGGAACAACAAGGGTAACCAAAACAAACGAACATTCTAGTCATTTTAATCGCGAAGAAGTTAAGTTTTTGAAAAACATTATCACTGAAGATTTAATGTGGGTCAATAATTCCGAACTTGGGATAAAAACTCAAAGCAGCCATGAAAACGAGCTGGTTCCCCATCCATGAAAAGATTAAGATGTTACCTTCGGCTGGTAGTCATGTTTGTTGCTTTTGTGGATTCACGAGGATTGATAGTTGGTCATTTCATGTTAAAAGGTAAAAACTGTCATTGCCAAGTACAATTCTGAAGTAACTTAGAAAAAACAAAGAATAAATGCTGAAGTAAACGCGTCCCAGATTAGTAAAGAAAAATGTTTTCTACTTCACGATCACGCACGCTCGCATACCACCGCATTTACAGTGGAGATTATCAACTATTACCCATGACAACAGTTGTTTTACTCTTCTTATAGCCCAGACCCTACCCCATATGACTTTTATTTGTGTCTAGAACTGATGAAAATGCTTACTAGGAAGAAATTTGAGACCAGGTCCCGGTTTCTCGAAAAAACTTAAGTATATTCTCATGCTCAAATCTGAGCACCGTGCTCAAATCGCACGAAATCCACGTGAACTTCAATCGAATACCCTTCAACGTTGGAGAGTATTCCTTTGAAGTTGTAGTAAATTTGAGCATGGACTCATGAGTTTGTACTTAAGTTTTTTCGAGAAACCGGGGCCAGGGCGCCTTTGATACCGGTGGTTACACAGTATCTAATACAGTGGGTCTACGTCATGGTTGATAGTGGGAAAAGTAAAGCTCCTACTAACATGGCAAAAATGCATAGACACAGATGGACAATTTGTTTAAACAGTGTAGAAAGAATTTTGTTAAAAAAGTTAAATGGTTTTAGAGAACTAGTCAAAAGTCCAACTACTTTCCGACCGTCCCTCGTACAATTATAATACACGGACTATGTTAATTCAAGGAAAAAAAAATAAGGATTGTTAGGAAAAAGCTGAATTGTGTTATTCATTTTTACAAAAGCTAAAGTTGCACCAAGGTCAAATAACTTTGGTTCTTTATAATGGATTTGACCCAAAGTTAATACATATTTAGTTACATCATATAGAATCATGTTCACAAAATATCATATCAATTCATAGAAAAATAAAGGTTGTAGAGATAGTTTCGTAAAGTTAGTACATCAAAAATAAGCAAAATCTGAGATTGACAGAAGGACGAATACAGAAAATCAACAAACCTAATGATTCAAAAAATCTTCTGTCCCTAGTAGATCTACATTGAAAGTGCATGTAAAATTTCAATTCGATCTGATCTATACAGAAAAAGTTATTTAACTTCAAAATAAAAATTTGCTTTTCATGTCAATTTACCCCCATCACTTTCTTAGCCATTATCTCCAAAAATAGCTATCATCAGATTTACACATACAAATTAAAGATACATGTATTATGTAACCCTATCAATTCACAGAATTTAAAGAAAATCTATTTTTTGAACCCTTGCAGCAATCCATCCTCTGTCTAAAGAAGATAAAATAAGTGCTTTGTTAAGATTTTCTGCAGTTTTACATACAACAGGTTGGAAATGACTACATGACGAGTTTTTAAAAATATCCTACACGTTCTTACACCACGCCGGGCACTCTCTTGTACACGGTTCATTCATTATATGTATGTGAGAGTAACGAACGACAACTCTGCTAGGAGATTGCACGCCGGGGTCTCGTACTTTTTATGCTCCCCGAAGGGAGAGCTTATAGTCGCCGCTTTGTCTGTCCGTTCGTCATTCCGTCTGTCCGTCCGTCCGAAGCGATTTCTCCATAACCCTTGGGCCAATTCAAATGAAACTTACCATGTGAACTTCCTATGACATGATGCCGATGTACTTTTCCCCGTTTTTGGATTTGAGGCCTCGTCATGGGAAAAGGGGACTTAAGGTAAAATACAGTTTTCTCTAATTTCTCCTAGTCTAATGGTCAGAATTTGATGAAATTTCATATTTAAGTAGCAAATCAGATGCCCTTGACAATAAACTATTTGAAATTTGCGTATAAAATATATGTCATGTCAAAAGGGGGCTTAACATTTGTTAGCTTAATCTTAGCTCTGCACAGCATACATTTATTGTGACAATGCCTTATTCGGGGAGCATTGTCCGTCTCTGACGGCTCTTGTTAAAGTAATTATCCACAGTGATTGATGTGTTTTATGCAAACCCACTTTCTTTGTCAATTCAGTTTCGATTTCGATGATGCTATCAAAAATTAGGGATTTTCGCCAACTTTCGGTCTTCTTGAATTTAATGAGCCATTTATGAATTGATAAGCGTGTTCGCAGGGTGTTATACATTATGTATAGTAAACTAAGACCAATGCGGGTGCAACGGTGGGCTCCAACCGTAGCATCGACGCCTTGGTCATCTTCATCTACGGATGTATGGTTTGTGTATATACTCGGCAAAACTGCTAACGCATCACTCAGATCTTTGTTAATATTTTTTAACGAATCTACAGAATACCTTCAAAATTTGCACATGCTGACTACCACCATTTGATAAGAGATCTGTGGAATTTCATAGTAAATGTTACAGTATCTTTTAAAATATTGAAGTTTTAATAAGGACACCCTTAATTCTAAAAATTCATAAAGTCTGAAATTTGATAAAAATGGAAAATTCACGCATAACTTTCAAACCTTTTGCATTGGCTGAAAGAGTTTCTGTTTATAAAAGTTACAGCAAACCGACGGCTTTAACATTTTTATGGGCGCGTTATGTATTCCCACAGAGGCATTGTTACATCACTAGTGCCGTTGGTGTCATTGATGGCGTCGACGGCGACGTAGGTTACGTAGACAAAAACGTATCGGTCTATATCTTATGAACTGTATAAGATGCAGTCTTGATATTTTACACATAGACAGGCCCCAACAAGACCTTTCACCTGACACTATAAAATTTGACCTTGTGACCTTGACCTTGAAAAATTGACATTTTCTTTCAAAAAGGTGCCTCTATGCGAGCTAAGTTGTCCCGGAACAGCCCTTGTTATGTTAGATAGAAAACTGTTTTTTTCAGACTTTAATTTCACAATAAACCAGCTTTCAAAATCAATTCAAACAAAAATGATTGAAAAAGATCACAAGTTACAGGAGCCGAAAAACTGTTTTGGCCCCCTTTGGTATGACGCGGTCACATAAGAAAGAAAACTTAGAAATAGTTTTATGACTAAGTGCAGAAACTTGTGGGATAAACATTTACTAAATTATAAATCTAAATCTTTGACAATAAAGTAGTTATGCAATTTTAAAAAGTGATGCGTTAGCTCTTTTGCTGAGTATATATGCGACGTACATGCAGTTTAACGCCAGGAGTGTTTCTGTTTGGGATGTGCGTGCATACAGATACGTAGGGGCCTACAGATGATTCTTCTTTTTCCACGTATCATATTTTCCCCTTTCCTTAAAATATGTAAAATGTTTAGTATAGTATTTTGTTGTATATATCATCTTAATAATTTCTGAATCTCTTTATTTCATGTTTCTCTTTCTTCTCTACTTCTCTACTTTCTCTGCTTTCTTCTTTTCCCACATTCACATTTTCTTTCCTTTCTTTTATCATTGTCATTCAATGTTTAATGTGTTTTCTCTTGATGTTTTGCATTGTTTGTTCCATTGTTTGTTCATTTGTCTGTTAAATTGTTCTATGTATTTGCTACTGATCTCCAAATATGGAGGAAATAAAGAATATATATTTGAAGAAAATTTTATTTTAGTGCAATTATTATCATTGATTCTGCGTAAGAATATAATATCTTAAAAGCACGCGTCTCCAATATATCCCGATTATATTTTGATGAAAGATAAGCGTTATTCTGTTATAAAAAAAAAAGATAAAACGCGATATTGTGACCATTATCGGGCTCGCTTTATTATTGTAAACAGATTTGTCACCTCGAAACGCAATAGACCGTAGCCCAGGTGATCATTGCATAACTTAAATAATGTTTTAATTCGTCCTACGTAAGAAGTGGTGGAAATATCGACTGACTGAAAGTACAATAACCGTCAATCTTGCGACCCGGGTTCGAATCCTCTGTATACCGATATCTTTTTTTCTTATTCTGAGAAACTTTTATTTTAAAAGATCGTGCACGGGACACATGCTCCTTTGGTCCTGCGATTACTCGGAGACAGATAGTATCTAGATTTTTGCCATTTGTTGTCGTTTTGTTGTCATAGAATTTATTTGTGAAAACGTTTTGAAAAATGATGAAAAATTGTAAGTTACAAAAATGAAATGATGTCAAATAAATAATCACTACTAAAATAGACGAGGAAAAAATAAAAAGAATAAAAAGAGAGAAAAAAGCATTATAAAGCTAAAATAATGATAACAAATGATAATCATTTGAAGTATTGTAATGAGACAAGCAATAAGCTAAATATGCATAAAACTATACATTCGAAAGTAACCATTAAAAAACATTAAGCTCGCCCCTAGCCTCGAACCACCACCTGCATACCGCCTCATATGACAGAGATTTAGAAGCCACTAGTGTATCCAATAGACCATTGCAGACATAGTTTATCAGATGTCGACAATTCAAATTAATCACTAAAAACACATAGATAATTGATCATTAATCTGCCCCTCCTACAGGTAAGTATTGGTTTTTCCCAAAAATGTTTACAATAGCGCGTTAGAGTTATAAGATCATTCATATTATTTGTCGGCCGATTAAAAACAACATACACTAACGAAAATTGCCAGTAGTTATAGTGGTCTCAAAACAACCGAAAAATGGTAAAATGTGCGTTTCGCCACAGAAACATGTTAAAATAAGCATATCCGATTCTTGTCATGTGTGTAGTTCAATCAAATATTCCGATGGCCTTTTAAAAAAGACCTAGTCGTAAAGATACGAATAATTCGTTTTGCGCATTTTCTTTCCGTCACATTTGATATAAAAAAATACGTCTGTCGCAAAAACTACTGCAAGAGAACTTACCACCATTTCGTCAGATGTAGATTTTAAAACACACCAAACCAGTGTGTTAGTGCGTATTTACAAAACCAAATAATATACACAGCAAATTTCGAACGCTACTTTGTTATACATATATTTGAGAATGCAAGATACGTTACCAAAATACAAGTATTTTATGCTTATTGCTTCCTGTTCTAATTTTTAAACGGTCAAACATAATGTATGAGCAGAAGAACAGGTACACTTTCGATCATAAAAAGCTCATCCAGAGTTATCAGGGTAGATTGTGAATATAAGTCATTAAGACCGTAAGATACATAACCGCAAGATACGTTACCGAGACATATACTTCGATTAAACTTTAATTTGTGGGTAAAACTAAAGACATGACGCTATTTGCCGATAATGAGATGGATAGAAAAGTCAAGCTATTAGTCTGGAATAAAGAATAAAGTCTACAGATGAAAATTTTAGGAAAAAAATAAATGTTTGGCAAAAGTAAAGGGACCATAACGTTACAAAGTCACACGATTACCATTCGTGTATACGATACATGTCTGGGCTGCTCTGAATTCAAAGATACTACAACAAAATATGTGTGGAAAAGGCATTGGAATTTTGATTAAATTTGGTACAGAACATTGTAGGAAAATGAGCCAATGGTGTGTTTGCTAATGACATTTTCTTCTTTTATTGAATGCATAAAGATCTTTTTTTTATTTTCGTTGCAGGCACTATTGCTGCTTTGACCCTTTCCAAAATAATACATGGTTTTGAAGTCACCAATAGAATGCACTTGGAAAAGCATTGGGGCAAAAGAAGAAAATGCTGATCAACATTTTCTTCATTTGTTTCATGTACCTTTGATGTTTTATTTACACATTAATGATTTGGCTTTTAATCATCAATTTTCTCATCTGCGGCAGCTTTCAAATTCAAATATTTTGTCGTTTGTAAAAGGTTTAAGCATAATTTCGGATAGATACAGTGACATTATCCGAGGTTTCTTCAAATATGGCTTCGTCAGTTACTATTCCACAAGCAAAAATTGACAGTGACGTAGTTTTGTGTTTACTGTTTCTAAACCAATAAACTCTTCTCATTTGTACCGTTTACATTGTGCACGTGATAAATGAACAGGTTGGTTGGTTGTAAACGATAAACACAATCATACGTCACTTTCAAATTTCGCTGGTGGAATAGTAAGAGGTCACACAGGGTAAGTTTACATAACGGAATGCCGGGGGCAAATGTTTGACCTATAGGCATACAGTTAAAGAGTACACAGACTATTTTATCCCTTTCCTAAACATGACCTGATGTTGAAGTCTCGAGTAGAATAGGCTTGGGAAAACTAGTAGACAAAAGAAGAAAATGCTGATACTCAGTATTGTCTTCTTTTGTCTCAATGTTTTTTCGGGCTGTATCATTTACGAATTACGCAACTTTCAAATTAAACCGTCCTAGTATTGTGCCGTTTGGTAAAGTGTTAAGCACAATTTCTGATAGATACAGTGACGTTATCCGATGTTTCTTCAAATGTGGTGTTGTCAGTTAAGGGGTCACACAGGGTAAGTTTACATAACGGGATGTAGGGAGCGAATGTTATGCCAATACAGTCAAAGAGTACAGGCCAGCTTGCACTCGGTCAAATTCGTGATATTATTGTTAAACCGAAGTGACCGTGCGCTATGAATATTTATAAACAAACGTAATCGTCTGCAATATTGACAATAATGAGCGCAAGGTTACTTCGGTTCAATAATACTGGTAATGTCTAAATCAAAAGGACAACTCAGGTTGCGGCCCGGATAGTCAATGAATGTGTCCCCATAGGTGTCGCATTCTGAAAGAAAATAGAAGGGGTTTAAAAACTTTGAAAAAATTTTATCTTTGTCCAAACAACTACATTTTAGACTTTTTTTTATCAATAAAGTTGAAATTGAAATCAAAAGGACAGCCCAAATTGCGCCCCGGATAGTCAATGAAGGCGTCTCCATAGTAGTTGGGTCCAATTCCCTAATCCCGTAACCATTCTCTGGCTTACATGTTTTGACGATCGATTTGACATCTATAGACCTTTTAGAAAAAAAATTAGAAACCATACCCACCGTGTCCAATCGTTACTGGTGGATGTGGTTTGCGTAACGCTGAAACGTGGTGTATAACGCCGGTTTGTGGCGCAAAACAGAGGGAGGACACCACCAAGGTAAGAAAATTGAAAAATTGAATCGATGAAGTTTTTCCTTGGGAATGAGACTAGGCCGAGGCTCATCTCAAATGATTTCTTGACCCATAGCAATGTCTGATTTCTTCGAGAAAGTTAACTTTTTCTCTATCATTCCGTGAACGTAAGGTATTTCAGGCCAAATCAACTCAGCTTGCCCATAAACTATGAATTATATACAAGCATAACCAGTTTTGAACCCCAAAGAAGCATGTACTTCGCACTTACACATGTACATTGCACAAAATAACATTGAGGTTTTCACCCTCTACTTCTTACAGAAGCCATGGAAACGATTTTTACTAGAACTAACAATAGTGGATGTGGTGCACACAAAGAAATATTTTGTAACTTATGTAGCATTGCGATTTTCCTTATTTAAGCAGGCCTAGCAGATATAGTGACACTTTCCTTTACTTCAGATGCAACACACGTCCTATTCGAATGATCTTAGCAATTGTGCAATAATTTTGTGTAAAGAATATGTTTTTTATTAGCGTGAACCAAGTGGCTAAATACCTGTTTTGGTTAAATCTTCATATTTGAGTATAAGAAGATTGAACCAAAACAGGTATTTTAACTTTTTGGTTAACTCTAATCAAATTTTATACAATCGAGCCCTGGATGTAATTCAGACTAAAAATTTAGACTTGAAACTAATACTCCTGACGTTTTTTTCGGAATTTGGCACACATAGAATTGAAAGGTCGTATTTGATTTTATGTACTTAGTTTTAATAATAATCACCAATTAAAAGTACTGAACGTACTGCTGGGAAGAAAATTTGCTAATAATGTATGCCTGTCCAGAAGTAGAGCACTTTGATTAGGTACTTTGATTATCCATTTAAGTTTCTTGAATACTTTGATTCCATGTTGTTGTTTCTATTTTAGCACAACCTTCATGCAGATTTATCGTTTGTGTATTTAACTATTTATAGCTTTGAATATATTTCATAGTTCAGTAAACCTGACTGACCCATTTATACAAGGAAGGCCATTGGACTGACCTTTGAACCATAATAAAGCAAATTACTACGTCGATCTTTTCTTCTCTAAGATACATGATTAACTGAATGTTTCATTTTCAGTCACACAATTCAATATCTACATGTATAACTTCAGACTTACATATTGAATATTCCAATGACTGTTACCTCATTACACCCCCTTTCGAAGAAAATGCAAGTGTCGGTCGGTTGATTGGTTGGTTGGTCGGTCGGTCGGTTGGTCGGTAGGTCGGTCGGTTGGTCAGACGGATGGTCGGTCGGTCGGTCCGTAGACCAAACCTTGTCCGGAACATAACTCAAAAAGTATTTAAGGTAGAATCATGAAACTTCATAGGTGGATAGATTTCATTGTGGAGAGGTGCAGTGCATAAGAACCGTAACTCTACCGAATTTTTTGGAGTTATTTCCCTTTGCTGATTTTCAAACTTGATTCTTTTCCGGAGCATAACTAAAAAGTATTTAAGGTAGAATCATGAAACGTTACAGGTGGATAGATCTTATTATGGAGAGTTGCAATGCACAAGAACCGTAAATATGCCGATCAAATTCCTGAAGTTTTATCCTTTGTTGATTTTCACACTTAATTCTTAACCAAATTGCCTATATCTCATGTCATTTTACACATACAGCCTTGATATCCCACACATGGATACCTTCTATCAACATCGTTCACATTTGACCATGACCTTGGACCTTGTGACCTTGATCTTGAAGTTTGACCTACTTAAAAACAAGAGCTGTCCGAAGACAGCGCGCTCGACTTTCTAAGTGCTGGACTTTCAAAGTTGCTAAGTATAAAGGGGGCATAACTCCAAATATAGTGGAGCCAGGGTCATGGGCCCTGATAGTAAGGTAGAGGGTGTGATGGTGAATAAGTATTCCAAGTTTGGGTTGAATCCCTTTGATAGTATGGAAGTTATTGATGTTTGAAAAAACTTTAACCTTTGTTGCAACGCCAACGCCAACGCCAACGCCAACGCCAACGCCGACGCCGACGCCGACGCCGACGCCCGGGTGACAGTATAAGCTCTCATTTTCTTCGAAAAGTCGAGCTAAAAAATAAATCGGGCCTATAGCTCATGACCTATTACACGTACAGCCTTGATATTTCACACATGGACACCTCCTACCAAGACCTATTACATTTGACCACGACCTTGGACCTTGTGACCTTGACCTCGGAGTTTGACCTACTCTTAAAAAACTTTAACCTGGCCGATATATCATGTCCTTTTACACATACAGCCTTGATATATGACACATGGACACCTCCAACCAAGACCTATTAGGCCTACATATGAATTGGACCTTGTGATCTTGAAATAAGAGTTTGACCTACGTTTGAAAAAAAAAACTGGGCCTATATCTCAAGTGCTATTACACATACAGCCTTGATATTTCACACATGGACACATCCTACCAAGACCTATCACATTTGACTATGACCTTGGACCTTGACCTTGGAGTTTGACCTACTCTTAAAAAACTTTAACCTGGCCGATATACCATGCCCTTTTACACATAAAGCCTTGATATATGACACATAGACACCTCCGACCAAGACATTTCACATATGACTATGACCTTGGACCTTGTGACCTTGACCATAAGTTTGACATACTATTAGAAAATTAAACTGGGCCTATATCTCATGTGCTATTACACATACAGCCTTGATATTTCACACATGGACACATCCTACCAAGACATTTCACATCTGACCCTGACCTTGGAACTTGTGACCTTGAAGTTTGACCTACTTTTAAAAAACCAGACTGAAAGATCATGTCTTTTTACACATAAAGTCTTGTAATTTGACACATGGACACCTACGACCAAGACCTTTCACATTTGACCATGACCTTGGCCTGTGTGACATTGACCTTGGAGTTTGACCTACTTTTAAAAAACTTACACCAGGCATATATCTCATGACCTAGTACACCTACAGCCTTGATATTTCACACACGGACACCTTCAACCAAGACCCTTTACATTTGACCATGACCTTGGAGTTTGTCCTACTTTTGAAAAACTTTAACCTGACCGATATATCATGTCATTTTACACATACAGCCTTGATATTTGACACATGGACACCTACGACCAAGCTCTTTCACATTTGATCATGACCTTGGACCTTGACCTTGGCATTTGGCCTACTTTTAAAAACTTTAACCTGGCCTATATTTCAGGTCCTGTTACATATATACAGCCTTTATATTTCACACATGGATACCTCCTACCAAGACCTTTCATATTTGACCATGACATTGGACCTTGTGACCTTGACCTTGGACTTTGATCTTCATCAAACGTAGGCCCTTTAGGGGGCATATATGTTATACAAACATCTCTTGTTAATATTTGCTTTTGATAGAACTATTTATAGTGAGGAGGACCGGAAGATGTTGTGTGGTATGCAGAGAATGGTAAAGTGCAAAGAAAGGTGGCTGCAAAATTTGCTTCCCCAAAACGGGGTGAATGTGAGTACTATTGGCCCTTTAAGTAAGTATGTACCTTTTGTTATCAGTTATTTGTTTGCATTATTCTCAATTTCGTACAAAACAATTAAGCGACAGAGCCTTATTCATGCTGCAAATACAACAAGATGGTCATAATAAAGGTTACTATTATCGAATTCAGATTACACATACCAAGTCGGTAAAACAAAGTCCCGAGAATGATCTACAATCCGGTTAATAGGGTTTAAAATTGCTGAAAAACACATATTCTTTACACAAAATTATTGCACAATCGCTAAGATCATTCGAATAGGACGTGTGTTACATCTGAAGTAAAGGAAAGTGTCACTATATCTGCTAGGCCTGCTTAAGTAAGGAAAAACGCAAAGCTTTAAAATCGCCATGCCACATACGTTACAAAATATTTCTTTGTGTGCACCACATCCACTATTATTAGTTTTAAGTTCCATTAAAAATCGTTTCCATGGCTTCTGTAAGAAGCAGAGGGAGAAAACCTCAATGTGATTTTGTGCAATACATGTGTAGGTGCGAAGTACATGCTTCTTTGCGGTTCAAAACTGGTTATGCTTGTATATAATTCATATTTTAGGGGCAAGTTGAGTTGATTTCGCCTGAAATGCCTTACATTCACGGAATGATAGAGAAAATGTAACTTTCTCGAAGAAAGCAGACATTGCTAGGGGTCAAGAAATCATTTGAGATGAGCCTCGGCCTAGTCTCATTCCCAAAGAAAAACTTCACCGATTCAATTTTCAATTTTCTTACCTTGGTGGTGTCCTCCCTTTGTTTTGCGCCACAAACCGGTGTTATACACCACGTTTTCAGCGTTACGCAAACCACATCCACCTGTAACGATTAGACACGGTGATACCCCTCGAGATTTTGCTGGCGTTTTTTTTTTTTGCTACAGGGCCTAATCCAAAATGGCCGCCGGCGCCATATTGAAAATTTAACTTTTGAACCAGATCACCTACAATCAAGTGTAAATACACTTTCCAGACTGAAATTATGACAAGGAACCCGTTTCTGACATCAGTATTACACAAAATTGTTGTTTTGACCAAAATTTTTAAGATGCCAACCAGTGTAATGTTGAAAAAATAATTTTTGAAGTAAATAGCCTAAAGTCAAGTGTAAATACACCTTTATGACTGAATCCATCATGGGGAAACCGATTCTGACGTTACTATCACGTTAAGATGTCTTTTTGACCAAAACATACAAGATGGCCACCAACACAATTTTGAAAAAAAAAAAAAAAAAAAAAAAAAAAAAAAAAAAAAAAAAAAAACTTTGAAATGATTTCTTTTGAATAATAGCATCTACAATCAACTATAAATGTACTTTTTATACTAAATCTATCACAATGAATTCATTTCAGACATTAGTTTTACACAAAAATGTTGTTTTGACCAAACTTTTCAAGATGGCCGCCAGCGTAATATGTTGAAAAAATGAAATTTAAATAACTTTTGAAGTAAATATCCTAAAATCATGTGTAAATACACTTTTCTGACTGAATCTATCATGATAAATCCGACTCTGACATTTATTTTACACTAAATATATTTTTTACCAAAATATATAAGATTGCCGCCAATGCAAGTTAAAAAAATAACCTTTAAATGATTACTTTTGGAAAAGATATCTGCAATCAACTGTAAATACACATACTAATTCTATCACAAGGAATCTATTTCTGACATTAGTTTTTATTCTAAAATATTGTTTTGACCACCCATTTCAAGATGGCTGCAAGCATAATGTTTAGATGAAATTTGAATAACTTTTGAAGTATATATTCTAAAATCATGTGTAAATACACTTTTCTGACTGAAGTTATCACGATAAATCCGACTCTGACATTTAGTTTACGCTAAATGTATTTTTACCAAAATATACAAGATGGCCGCCAATGCAAATAACTTTAGAATGATTACGTTTGAACCAGATCACATACAATCAAGTGTAAATACATTATTCACACTGACTCAAATATGGGGAAACCTTTTCTGACATAAGTTTGATGCTAGAATGTCTTTCTGACCAAAATATCAACAATGGAAGCCATGTGATACATATGTATAGAAACATAAAATGGTACCATGGCAATTAATTTTTCAAGAAAAGTTGTCATGTTATCTAATCTTAATCGGAGCTTTCAGAATCACTCTATTCGGTAGAATCAGAATCATACGAATTATCGCCCCCGCCCCCCCACTCATCATTTGATCCGTCACTATCCGATTCACACTTCGAGGGCTCAGTGCAAAACTATTGTAACTACATATTTTTCAGAAATCCACTTTTTTGCATTTCCTGAATCTTTAGGAAGGAATACATCATGTGTTCTAATATCAAGTTTCAATTCTGTATACTTCAAAAGATATCTAGCATTATAAAAACATATTTCCTCTTTAACTTTGAGAAAGTCAATTAGTTTTTACCCTCTCCTGTAAAATTTTACAAAATGTAGTTACAATAGTTTTGCACCGAGCCCTCGACTTGCTTTCATAAGCTTCCTCGAGTGCAGGCAGGGTAACCGGTAGAGCAGAGTATGTATAGCGGACAGGGCAACAGCGGCCACCCACCAACTCCCATCCATGTCCGAGTGGAGATGGATGCTGCTTCACGGCAGGGTGAAGCACCAGATAGGCCAAGAAGTTGACAGGCAGCACATGTTGGCGGAGGCTATCTCCATCAGGATGATGTCACATAAATGACTTTTTTCAAAGTCTTCCACTTAGTGGCACTAGCCTCAGCCATAGAGGGGCTTTTCTTATCCCAATAGACAACTTCTCGCGTAAACTGGAAGAGTACATCTATCACTTCTCCATCCATGATGAGATTTACTCCGCACTCGCCGAGCTGCTATCTCGCTAAAGGGCTTTTCGCCACCTTGCCACATAGGGACATCTTACCCTTGCCATAGAAACCGGAGTTTGCATCACAACCGGTCATGCAATGCAACTGCACAAAACAGTCTGCCTTCTCATCAGCAACCAGTCCACTACAAGAGATCAAATCCTGTTGTAGGATTCCCTATATTTGATTCAGTGTGAATAATGTATTTACAGTTGATTGAAGGTGGTCTGGATCAAAAGTAATCAATTTAAGGTTATTTTTTTCAAATTTGCATTGGCGGCCAGCTTTTATATTTTGGTAAAAAAACATTTAGTGTAAACTTAATGTCAGAGTCGGATTTATTATGATATATTCAGTCGGAAAAGTGTATTTACACATCATGAATTTAAGATATTTACTTCAAAAGTTATTCAAATTTCATTTTTTCAACATTACGCTGGCGGCCATCTTGAAAAGTTTTTGGTCAAAACAACATTCTAGTTTAAAACTAATGTCTGAAATGGATTTCTTGTGATTGATTCAATATAAAAAGTATATTTACAGTTGATCGTAGATGATATTATTCAAAAGAAATCATTCCAAAGTATTTTTTTCAAATTTGCGTTGGCGGCCATCTTGTATATTTCGGTCAAAAGACATCTAAATGTAAAATTAATGTCAGAATCGGATTCCCCATGATGGATTCAGCCAGAATAGTGTATTTACATTTGACTTTAGGCTATTTACTTAAAGAGTTATTTAAATTTTATTTTTTCAACATTACACTGGTGGCCATCTTGAAAATTTTGGTCAGAACAACATTTTTGTGTAATACAAATGTCAGAAACGGATTCCTCGTCATAAATTCAGTCTGGAAAGTGTATTTACACTTGATTGTAGGTGATCTGGTTCAAAAGTTAAATTTTCCATATGACGCCGGCGGCCATTTTGGATTAGGCCATGTAGCAAAAAACACCAGCAAAATCTCGAGGGGTATGGTTTCTATTTTTTTCTAAAAGGTATATAGACGTCAAATCAATCGTCAAAATATGTTAGCCAGAGAATGTTCATGGGATTTGGGGTATTGGACCCAACTAAAGAAAGAAGTTGATGACAAGAAGGCCAAAATTGTAAAATTCTATTTTATTGAAATCAACGTCTGCAATAGATTTCCAAACTTTGAATTCGTACAAGTCAAAAAGTGTGCCGTTTGGTTATTGGTTTAGATGGCAAAAGGTATTTGTCACATGTCACAAAATTTAATGTCAAGGCAAAATGTATGAACCTGAACTTTGAACTAAGTTCACGTAAATCTTTATGTAAATATTGCAATAAAAGGTGATAAAATGTTTTTGGTAAATTAGACAATTAAATCGGATTTTTGTACAAATACCTACAAGGCATCGAGTAATGAATGTTTAAATAATTTCCTAAACAAACCAATGTCGTCGATATTTTTTTATCTTAACCTATGGTCGCCAAAAATGTCAACAGGGTCCCTTGGATTATTCTAGACCCCGGCTCAAAATTTTATAAAACACGTGTATACCAACCTTGCACACACGTTTCTTTATGCACATGCAATCCCGGTGTACATAGACAAGACTCTTTTCTGAAACAACTTCTGTTTTCTGAATTTAGATATGATTGCATTTGACCCATGATCGTCTAAAATGCCATCGGGTTCCCTTGCATTATTTCAGATCCCGGCTCCAATTATAAACGTCTTGGTCTACCCACCTTTTACACAAGTCTCGTTAAGCACGTGGAATCCTGGTGTACATAGACAAGACTGGTTTCTGAAACAACTTCTGTTTTCTCCTTCACATATACCATCACCACACTGCTCTGAAACACAAATACGAACTGGCAGAAATACACGAGCTATCTTCCTTTCCCAAATGGATCAATTGTTTTGGGCGGCTCAATTTTGATGCTGCTGCAGATGAAAAAAATTGGTGTTGATATGAATTTGATGTGTGCTCTATAACTAGTAAAACATTGATGAATTGTAAAATGATGCTAATCAAGATTTTCTGCTTTTGTCTCAATATTTCATCAAGATTTTCCCACAAGAAACGGAAAAAACAAAATAATGTATGTTTTATTTGGGAAAAGGGTAAACAAACAATATGCATAAACATATAGCAGGAAAATGTAATTCTAGTCATTTTATCTGAATATTTTTCGAGATTTCTTTTTGAAAGATAGTTGGAATTTGTACTAGATCTATTACACTATTTTTTTCAAACTAATGTCTAAACGTGTACTTTTTGTTGACATGGGACTCATTACCTTTAGATGCAATGACCCCACTTAGGAAATTCTTATACATGTAAATATTCAACTAACGGAGATCTTCACGGATGGTCACATAAATCGACCATTGAATTAGACAAACCATATGATATTAGCATGTTTTCTGATCAGCATGTACCTAGAGGTAGTCTGCTCAGGAGCCATGCTTTTGTCTATAAGTTGATGCAGATACCGAATGAGCTACTGAAGAAAAACACGTTTCTTGATCAGACTGTGTGTAAACGCTGGCTGATCTGGATCCATTTTTGGTCTCAAGTACATGTACCATAAAGATCATATTACCAGATCATCAGTTTTTGGGGAGCATCTAGCTCTCTTATGTAGTTACCTCCAATGTATTGCAAACAACACAACTTCGGAACTGTACTCATGGAAAATAGTTCCTCCCAAAAAAGTCAAACAATAATGTCATTAACAATTATAATTTAGTCTAAAATCAGACATGACATTATATAAAATGTATGTATTGAATGATACATTTTTTTTAAAGTAAATGAGTCTTAAATGTAGTTCGATGTAGTAATTTGCCATTCACAAATGGGTCATGATGGTCAAGCAATCAAGACTACATGCGACCTGAATTTTTAACAACGCAGACAGTCCAAAAATAGAAGCATATTTCCAGGATAGAAATTTACTCGTAAACCGGATGTGTCTAGCTGAGTGCATTTATTGTAAAGTATATCGCATTTTGTGATATGTTGTGTCACGGTTAAATAAGTGCCTTAGAGTAAATTTCCTTATTAACACAAATTTTGATAGATTTATGATTGGATTTGATTTGAAAATTTCACAAAACTTTTCTTATCATTTCTTATCATTTAATAGTACAATGCTGTGTCAGAGAAAAAGGGGTTTATGGATAAATTTGCATGAAACTTTCACGGAGAATTCATCATTATGCTGCCATTTTGTATGAAATCATGGTGTGGTGATCTTTTGGTGCGCTTTTATGTAAATTGTCTTGTTTGCAAAACACCTCCTACATTTCACAGAATGTTTCGAATTATGTAACCATGCAATAGGGCCTATTGTCACAGTTTGATGTTTATAAGTTGTGTCAAATACGCATTCAAACAGTAATTTCAGTCCTTGATTTTAAAATTACGCAGTCACCTTTACTAGTGGAGGAAATAGGTGAAAAATTGTGCACTTTTTGATAAAAGCATGAAACTTGGCACACACCTAGATGGGTCCAAAACAAAAAGATTTAGAGGTAGTGCCATGCCAGATTTGCCCTGTGAGGGCGGCCATCTTGTTTTTCAAAATGGCGGCCAATAAGCACCATTAAGGGCTAAGTAAACTTTTGTTGATTAAAATTATTGCTTAAAACCACTCAAAATATTATATTCAATCAAAAAAGTAATAAACAAGGCATTTTGAGATGTTACGTTGCTCTTATTTTTAGAAATGGCAGCATTTTTGCCAAGATAGCCGCCATTTTTCCCTTTTAGAAGCTATTTTATTAAAAGGCGGAAAATAAGAGTTTTTGTTCTGAAAGTTTGTACCGAATTCATAGTTTTTATACAATAGAGGTGTTGAAATAGAAAATTTAAAGCTGATTTGTGTTTTCTTCGGTTAAATTTCTAATATGGCATCCAATATGACATGTGTCTATAAAGGATATTTGATCAAAACATTTGAATTAGTGAATAATCACTGTAATTCATGGCTGGTTCTTTGCATTTAAATCTAAAAGACATATAAGAACTCTCATTTTAAAGCAGATGATTTGTATTTAAAATGGTTTGCTATCCAAATTGGCATCTGAAATGGCGGCCATGTTGGTCTTTTCAGCTAAATATAATCTAAACCAACGTAATACGAGATTTCGCTGACTTACATTGTTTTTTCCAGAGATTGGGCATTTTCATTGCCCAATTAATGCAGATTTATTTACCTGTGGGTTTAATATCCCCTGGTATTGCATCCAAAAAGGCTGCCATATATGATGGTATTTAAAATGTCGTTTTAAAAACCAATTGTTTAATTGTATCAAATGCCTTTTTCTTATAGCTAGAAGGCACCAAAAATATTTTTAAGCGATATATGTGTTTGCAATGACGAAGCTGCCAATTTTGTCTGTAAAATGTATCTTATTGAAAAATGAAAAAAATAATGTATTCTTGAACCATTATTTGGCATTGGATTAATCTTAGGGTTGCCATTCTACATGTACAACAATGACTGTGTGCATTTCATTCTTTGATATTAATAAGTTTAACAACTATTATATTTTCACAAGTAGAACACATTATAAAGGTAGAAATCAATACAACCTGTACCTCACAAACCATCACTTTTAGCACAAATGAAACAATCAGTTTTCTATGGTCATCCGGAGAACAAAAGAACCCCGAAAATTACAAACTGTTAACTATAGAAAGAACATAGCAATTGATAACGATGATTGTGTTAACAGCCAAACGGTTAACGTCAGCCTGTCTGTTAAATGTTTCAATTAAACAAGCTTTTAAATCCTTCACGTACTGTTGCTGGGCCACAAATTATCATTTCAGAATGGGTTTGCTCTACCTGGGTACCCCTAGTCCATTCAATCTTGTTACATCTTATCTAGAATGGGCATCTAACATGGAAACTGGCTTCTTCCTCATTTGTAGCTGCTACTGTTGAGGCACTTACATATAACCTATCACCCAGTTCTCACAAGCCCTCTCTGTCGATGTCTTGACACTTGGCTCCGCTTCAATCATGTCCACTCTGTGATGTTGTCTTCCAAAGTCTTTTGTCTATCTTTGTTCGTTCCCTCCTGACTATTCTTGGGCAATGCCTGGGTAAATCCATGACTTCCTACGAAACTATACCATTTTAGTTCAGACTGATTGTGGTGAGTAGATCTTCAGTGGAAAAAAAGTGATTGTATTATTTAGCTTTTGACTTTCTAATATCACGGTATATAATGTTGTCCTTGAAAGAGGTACTAAGCCATCTTCCAGCCATCTCATTTCTATGACATGTCCCTCTTAAATTATCTATGTTCAAGTTCAAAAGGGCGGACAAGGCAGTGCATGAGCTGAGTTTGAGTTATCCCGAAATAGTGTTTTTGATTTTTTTGCAGCTTAAAGACAAACATTCTTGTTTGTTTAGATTGTGTCTTGATTGTTTCTTTTGTCTCTCGTATGTGACTTTCTGTGTGTACAAGCCGGGCCAATTGTTGAAATGGCTATTGTGGAAGCATTTCTGATACAGATATTAAAGATAGGGTACACTGGCGAAAAGTAGAACTGAAAGCCACAAACTGACATAAATGTTTAGTCTGCCAAAAAATGCAATGTTCACTGACTGACATATATGAGTGTCGATGAAGTTTGTAATGTGTTAACATTCTATGTAATGGTGTAATATTTGCACTCAGAATCTTTTCAAAATAGAGTATAGTAGAACAATCTTTAAGATTGGACTTCCGTGAATTACATCTAGTCAAAGCTACACAAGGTTGGACTGCACCTTGTCTTGCTCAATAGTTCCCTCAGTTCATATCTTATGTATTTGCTTTGTGTTTTAGTTCTAAAAACACCTTTACAGGCACTTTTTGTTACCTAAAGCAAACTTGAGTTTTGCAAGATAAACTTTCTGTTTTGTCCTCAAACTTTTTCAAAGCTATCACCCTCCTAATCAGTCTATTTGCCATATGGCATTACTTTTTAGTGATAACACATACTGGTACTTCAACTACTCCATAGAGACATTTACTATCACTACAAAAGGATCTACTGTGATATACATGTATCACTTTGTCATCATTACAAACTTGTTAGATAAACACATTTATTGCAGGTGAAGGCTTTTGGTTCTGCCCTTGACTAGTGTGTCGAAAAGTCGGCTTCTGCAAAGCTGTTATCAACCATTAACAGATACGGCACATCCGGATTTAAATAGCACACTTGATTATCTATCTGTACCAGGAAATTACTCCCAATGAAAGGAAAAAGGTTTTCCTCAGTCTAGAACATAAACAACTATATAACTTTAGATGTTTATGACACTCTTAGATAAATCTAGATTTAATCGTATAGATAAATAGCAAAACCATTCAGAAACGACTAGGTGATCCTAGAATTGTACAACTTGCGTGCATGATTATGTAGAATTAACCATGTAACAAGGAAGCTAAAGTATACCGATATTTGAACCAGCAACCCACCATGATCCTGTATTTAGGATGTCTACGAAGTCCTTTTTAAAGATAACTGTTTGTGACTCTTACCTCAGATTCTTTAGGAAAGCCACATTAACACGGCCTTTTATATAGGATTAATACACCTTATAATCTGTTAAGGTTTGATACATTTTAGTACTCATTATGGGTATATAAGTTCTTGTTTCCATGATGGAACAACCTTCATAAACCAGCACGACAACCATTTTGGAAGTCATAGAAAGATATCAAACACTTTTAAACACAAATTGACTTGTTTGAAATGACATATCTAATGATTTTACGAGACAAAAAAAAAAAACGCCAATTACAAATTATTGTGCAACTCATTTAAATAAACTGACACGATTTAAAAACGCAAAGCACGTTTTCATTAACCATTCCATTCCTATCGCATCGATCGGCACCATATTTGGGGACATATATGAGGTAATGTATACACTTCACGTCCCGGCCATTTTGTCGTGTTTTCTGTAGCATATCCCAGTATATCAGTATACATCCGAACATATCATCCGGACATCTGAACCGACCATCACTAAATGCTCCTCTGTCTCGTGCATTCAGACCATGTGTTATATCACTAAGATTTTTTGTGTACAAATTGCCACTTTGATTTACTTATTGAAAACATACGAGAACTACGAAAAAAGTTTGTGTACAAAATGCTCAGACTTACTTTAGGAAAAAGAAACCGAGTTTTGGGGCTTTCGGTTGGCGGTGTTTCGCAAATGAAGGAAGATAGACGCTTTAATGTAGCCAAATCGATAGTTCCACAATTAATGAGACGTGTAAACGACGCGGGATCATTTACAAACTGCCCACGTCCTGGTCAGGCGCGTGTAACAACTGTACGTCAACACAAATGTAAACGTCAACGTCACTAACGCAACAGATCTGTGACGGCTCAGTGTACAGCAAATTCTATGGTTGGTAATCGCGGGCGGCCTATACATCGTGACACGGTGATGAATCGCCTGTGAAAACATGGGGTTCGCTGTCGTCGTCCTGTTCAATTCAGGCTCTTGACTTAACGTGCATTTTGGCATAATCTGACGTCTATTCAGGCATTATTCGTGGTGGTAAAGGTCATTTTCTGTCCTGTTGTGTTAACAATTGTTACATTTATAATTATACATGGCTATACATCGGTTTTGTAGACTGTAGTAGATGCCATCTGTAAAAGTACCTTTTTGCGTTTTTAAATCGTATCAGTTTGTAAAGAAAGCCATTTGATACAGATAAATGGCAAGAAATCATACCGGTAATTTGGTTATGTTTATTTCTAAAAAGGCAAATATGGCGGCCATTTCTGATGCTATTTTTAGTATAAAACCGATAAATATCTAAGTTCTTTACTGAAAAATAAGAATTCATATGCATTTAAGGCAACATAAATATATATACTAGGTATCAGGTATTTATCATTGAGATTTTTCTTCTTCTATTGATTGATAAAACCGTATTAAAAGTAGAGTGGCGGCCATCTTGATGCCATATTGGATATAAATCTATTTTTACACCATTAACTGCATTTACACGACAGTTTCCTTTTGTAAATATCAATGAAACATGTTCAAATTGTTGGTATTACAACATGTTCTTACAAATTCGATTAGACATTTTTAAAGCAACATGGCATCCACTTTGGATGCCATATTGGACAGTAAATTCATCATTACGGACAAACTACTGGCCTTAATTCATTCATGTGAATGTCTCTAGAGTAAAATACCACGGAATGCGATACAATTTATTAGAAAGAATACGCTTGTTTTCCATGCTGTAATAGAACAGCTTTAAAAGGCCAAAATGGCGGCCATCTTGGCAAAAAATGTTGCCATTCCTAAAGATGATTACATTTTAGTTGCAAATATTGTTCAGAAGTATTTTTTCCAATTGAATATGGTAGATTTAGTGTTTCAAAGTGATAACTTTCGGCAACAGAGTGAATAGCCCTCAATGACACGAAATATCCGCCATTTTGAAAATCAAGATGGCCACCCTCACAGGGCAAATCTGGCGTGGCACTACCTCTAAATCTTTTCCTTTTTGACCCATCTAGGTGTGTGCCAAGTTTCATGCTTTTATCAAAAAATGCACAATTCGGCCAAAAATTGTTACCAGGAAGCTCCACTATACATAAACATACCAGCACAAAAAGCTCCATTTCCAACGAACCCCGACTTACAGGTGCACGAGAATCCAGCTGGCAGATCTGTACACGTCGCATCCTTAGAGCAGTTGTTTAGAGCAGGATCGGCACATTCATTAGTAAACTTCAGACCTTTGAGTGAGAAGGAGAAGAGGAAATACAACATACTTTTACTTAAATCGTCGCTTTTAAACAGAAAAACGCGTAAATACAGCTCTAAACGAGGTTTTTGATGAAATGCGACGATATGGTACATCGGATAGAAACATCCAATATAAAGTGATCACGCCAATTTAACCTTTACACATTAATTCGTCTTTATAGATTCAAAATTAAAAATACATTAGTGCTCAAATGTTCGAAATTATGGAAATCAGGAATGACAAGTGATCAGTAATTATGAATTTACAGCATCTTTTACTGTCAAAGACTTCAAAATAAAGTTAGCAAAAACAAAGACGGCGCTATTCGAATTGATATATTAATTGATTGATTAATTGGTTGATTATTTGATTGTTTGATTAATGAATATACATACTGCTTCTAACGCAAGTACATCTTTTCGGCTTGGTTCTCATTGTGACTACTCGGATTGCCATCTGTAAAGCATAGCATTACGTCAATATTACTTATTTCGGTAGTGCACTGCTTGGTACTTCGATCAGCTTCTAAGTGTACGATAAGTGCGTAGTAGTAAGTTTGTAAGAAATCATGCACTAACGAAACATATTGTTTTTAAGTTCGACAACATACCATGGACCCTTTTGGTCAAAGGGGTCTATGGTAGGTTGTCGAACTTACAAACTGACAAAAAGTTATATTTAAAAAATCGTATTCATTTGGTCAACCTGAATGGGTAGATCGTTTGTGTCAATTAATAATTCGCATCAAGTTCATTCAGTCCTTGTGATTCAAGTCTGTGTTGTTTGGTCTCCCTATTTGTCCCATTTCTAGAACTACTTAACGTGTTTATTGAAAAAACATATCCTCGAAAGAGAGTGATAAACTAAGCACCGGCACTGAAATCATTTCTCCTTGGCCCGACATAATGCGATGCAACTCTGACTGTCCCAAAATTGCCCTGACGTGTGGACTATCTAGCTTGAGTCCCTTCCATTACACAATTATCTGCATAAGGTCAATGTCACAACCTAAACAACGTCACTTACGGTAGTGTAGTACGTTGAACGTAGTGCTTACCAAAACAAACAACACCATATGACAAGAGGACCATGATGGTCCTAAATCGCTCACCTGAATCAAGATGACAAGAGTGAATTTTGTCAAATTCAAAGGCATGAAACTAAGAACTTTCTGTTTGGAAACAATTAAGTAATAATCTTGTTTGAATCGATCCTGTAAAGTTGGGTATGAATTAGCTCAATGGTTATTTTTTTAATAATTATTTCATGATTTCACAATATACAACATAGAGCATACTGATCTGTTATAGAGTGATCATTTATGATATTATAAGCACAATTAACAAGATCAGATCTTTGATTTGAAAGAATATAGCGAAAGAGTCTGATAAGCTATGCTAATCCCTTCTTATTTGTTTACATAAGATAAACATGGGTCCAGCCAGAGCAACAGATAAGAGAAATAAATAAGAGAAATAGGAAAGACCCTCCAAATTTATTATTTAAATCCAAACCCTATGTAGAATGTATTAATTTTATCAAGCAGATGATTGAAATGATCACCAACAACATAGGTTTTGATGAATATTGAAACAAAATGTTGCTTTTTGAAAAGCAATTATCTCCTCATATCTGCCGCTTGTATGATTTCCAAAGTAAATGCATCGAAATTGCCTAGCAAAATGTAGAACCAACAATACAGGGCTTAATTTCCATGTTTAGTGATGATCTCTGGAAGCCATTCATGACATGAGATCTTACACAAAATTTCAAGGTTCTATGCCAAACAGGTAAGAAGAAAATAAAGTATCTCTGTGACAACCCACAGTAAAGTATAATTTTGAATGTACGAAAGTTCCCCTCCCTTGCCGCACCCATTTACCTTTTTCAAAAAATCAAAAATTCAAGATAAAATTTTGAAACGAGTCACTAATGGAACTTTCCGGCCAGGTTTGGTTCAAATTGGCTCAATGGTTGAGTTTTAAAGAATTTTCTTATAATTTCTCTAAGTTCTCCCTGCCACGCCCACATTTTTTGACGAATGTAAAAATTTGTGAACAAATATTGGGAAGAGTCCTTCAAGGAATGTTTGATTAAAATTGACCAAACGGTTGATTTTTAAAGAATTTTCTTGTGATTTCTCTAAGTCCGCTAAGCCCCTTCCCAGCAAACATGCTTATATGGGTCCCTAATGGGCTGTGTATGGGTAAGCCCATATGGGTAGGCCCATATTGGACCCATATAGGACCTATGTAGGTAAGCCTATGTGATTTTGATCATAAGGGACCCAGATGGGTCCCATATTCCCAGTATATGGGCTGTGTATGGGTAAGCCCATATAGGTATGCCCATATAGGACCTATGTAGGAAAGCCCATGTTGTTTGGACAATAAGGGTCCCAATAATTGACTTGCGCCCATTCATGTACAACAGAATAATTATGTATACGTGTGCATATCTAAAATATCCATAATCTGAATCATGTCGCCTATAGAATTATAAGCTTTCAATTTGAATGACGATCTTATGTATATCCACCAAAATTTATGACCATCAATTCAATACAAATTGAAAAAAACAACAACATTAGATTCAGTAAGACAAGTAAGGCAACATCAATAAGACATATCTAACCCTTTCTCGAACAAAACCTGGTTTTGACTTCTCTAAAAGAAAAATAAATTGCACAAAAACATAGGCCTAGAGCTATTAGCAAAAGTTGATAATCGGCATTTTCTTCTTTTGCCTAAGTTTTTTTTCTGCGCTATATTGTACAGAAGTACATTCTTTGTCAATATGGTTTTTAACCATGGCCTTCATGTTGGATCATCGGAATATCTTGTCGTTTTAAAAGTGTTTAAACTGTAATTAGACTGTTCAAATTACTAAAATAATCTTATCAATTAGTGTGTTACATGTAGTTTTATGTATATTAATGGGAAATAATGTAAAATCTTGAAAATAAATCATATTTTAACAAAGCGTTCACGTAAAGAAAGCATTTGGCTTGATAATCCTATATGATTCTGTTAAAACAAATCATTTTGTGTAGACATTTTAAAAAAAAGATAGAAATAAATCTAGAAATATAAATATATCAAAAACATATAGATAGTTATAGAAAGTATCGAAAATATTATACATTTTAAGACTATATTTCTAGGAATCAAACCCTAAGAAGTAGTGTCAAGGTCGTCAGACCCATATGGCCCCCGGTTGCACATCATATATGAGTCCCATATGGGTTGCCCTTATGGGACCCATAAGGGTGCCCATATGGGACCCATTTGGGACCAATATAGATTGCTAGCTGGATTCCTCTCTGTCATGCCCACATTTTTTTACAAATGTAAAAAATTGTAAACAAATTTTGAAAAGAGTGACCCAAGGAACATTTCTGCCAAGTCTAGCTCAAATTGGCCCAATGGTTGATTTTTAAAGAATTTCTTATGATTTCTGTAAGTCTGATAAGCTACGCCCTGCCACGCCCACATTTTTTGAAAAATCAAAAATTTGCGAACAAGTTTTGGAAATGGTCACCCAAGGAACATTCTTGCCAAGTTTGGTAAAATTGGTCCGATGGTTTAGGAGGAGATGTTGAAAGAAATTGTGGACGGACTGACGGACAGGCGGACGGACGACGGACAAAAAGCGACAACAATAGATCAAACCTCGAGCATTACGTGCTCAGGTGAGCTAAAAACAAAGAGCGTTCGAGGTTGGTTCTTTTTTTATAAAACCAATTATGGGTTCCCGCAAGAATACGACAATTTCAATGTACATAGACAATATAGATTTATGTTAGTTAATACATTGCTTTTATCATGTTTCGTTTGTGCATCTTTTCTTACGGAACCCACGATGGCATTACGGTTACACAGAAACGTAGGGCTACACAAATTCTCCATTTTTTTAAACCGCAACATAGATGTGGAAAGGTGAATTCAAGTATCATTTAGTTTAAATTTACCCATTTCCAAACGACAAAAAATCAGACTATGCCTACTTCAAATCGAAAGCCACTGCAGCATCGACTAAATGGATGTTGATATAGAAATTATAATTATGAGTCAGATACGGCATTGAAAATTTAAAGTAAAAGATTGAACTGTCAGCATTTTCCTTTCTTGTCTAGATGTTTTCTTAAGTCATCTCTTCTATATGCGCCCAAAATCTAAGCCTTGTTTGGGAATGGGCTAAAGCTACATAATATTACACGAAGTAGAAGAGGTCGTAGTACTTCGCGTCGATCAGGGCTACAAAGAAGAGGGGATGATGACTTTATGAATTCATCTTTTTTAAATATTTTTTATCAAACCCTATGATGTGGGTACTCATTGGAATAGTCTCATCAAGACAATTTAAATGAGTGTCCGCAACATAGGGTTTGTGGTTGAAATCACAAATTAAGAATGTCTTCATTCCCTCTAACTTTTGTATGAAAGGCTATCTTACCACTAAAATAACGATCCATATTTTTGAGTCCATTTTCCCTAGAATGTTAAAGTATCACACGAAAAGGTATCATATTAGGCAAGTCGTAGGCCTACAATGTAACATGAGTGAATTTTCCTGGGGCTTACATAAATTAGAATTAAACAATCACATAGGCGATAATCGTTTGTTTCAGTGTAAGATCGATTAATATTTCATTTCAGGGTGAACAACAAAAGCTTTATTTTCACAAGTGGCAAAGCCACGAGTGAAAATGTAGCTTTCGTTGTTCACGAAGTGAAATATAAATCGATCTTACTCGAAAAACAAACGATTATTCTATTTCTTTAATGCAAAATTTTGACAAAATGCGGAAATTTAATGACAAATTTTTGTGACTGCTATGCAACGCTTATGATGACGTCACTTATTTTGCCCTGCTTAGATAACGCCAGATAGGGTGATATGAACGAAAGCGGGGCACAAGTTTTTAATAAATTCACTGCTGGATAGGCGGTGAGTTTATCAAATGATAATCTACCGTTATTTCTCGATAATCCACCGAAAAGCATTTAAGGGGGAATGCTCCAGTTTCCTAAATTTTTTCCCAATAATAGAATTTATTCATACAGTGCACTCCGTGTATAACGAGATCGCCGGGACATCGCTCGATGCCTCGTTATATCCATGTCTCGCTAAAGCCGAATTGCAACAGAACGCAAGAAAAATTTCCACTTGCCCATTTCTACTTTCGCTTTCACTGGAAGTGAACTATGGAACATTTATAACTTCCTTTTTAGAGAGCATAAAGATAGATAACTCTTGATACTTTAATACACACCACGAATACGAACATTACACCGTACAGTTTATAAATGCGTTAAAAATACAAATGTTTATGTACACAACATTTTTTTTATTTGAAAAAACGTTGTGATTTTTCATTGTATTAAAGGTAAAATCCTTTTCTACTTCTTTCATGGTTTCAAATTTCAACACTAAAGAAATAGCTTTCCGCTTTTTAGTAGTGTCTCCCGTATTTTCCAAATTCTTGAACACTTGTCGGTGTTAGAGCAAATGCTCATAACTCCAGCTGGATTAAAGTTGGAGTTACGATGTTTTGCAATAACACTATCGATATGACAATAGGTAGATCGGAATGTGTTAATCCGATAATTGATCGACAATTACCTTGAAATGTTATTGCCCACGACACTCTTTAGGACCTAGGAAATTAGGTGTGAAAAATACAGACGGGGATAGGGAAATTATGCTTGCAGACGACACGCTATTTTATCAAACCTCGTTAATATGTGTGAGAAATAGAGTCGGGACCAAGGAAATATGTACGCTATAGCAGATTTTTCGCTCAAACCTATCTCGTGTTAGCCGGTATAAATTAAAAGGAAAATAGAAGAGAAATGACAGGGACTTTGTACTGTATTCGTTATAGACGGTATCTCGTATTACCCGAACTCGTTATACGTGGAGTGCACTGTATTTTGTATGTTGAAATTACATGTTATTACCAATTGAAAAATAAAATAAAAATGGGTGGTCAGCGATCTTGTTTGAATTTTATTGGCATTCGTATCACATAACCATACATCGAAAAAGTGCACAATTTCTTGCACCTGTCCAAAGTCACTAAAATGTTAATAAAAAGCTATATATTCATCGTTTAGTCCCGAAAGCGGATTTAAAGTAGCGTCTTACATTTATTACGAACAGAAAACCCAAAATATGTGCTATTATAAATGCGTAAATGTACAAAACAGCATGCTTACGTGTTCTGCTAGATCAACGAAGCTGGAGTGTTTTATGTCAAAATTTGCATATTTTTAGAAATATTTCAAGTTCTACATAATTGAATTTGATAAAACTCCCTTATTGTATTAAGCAACATGTCCTGGTAATAATTCAAAAAGAAAATGTATAGGTCAGCGCACTTATTAGTGAATTACGGCATTTTTTATCAGATACACATGAATTAAATGACGCAAAACAGTGGTAACTGCATATACACTTACGACTGTCTTGCTCTAAATATTCGATTTCCATCTTAGGAAAATCAGTTTTGCATAACAAATACACTTTTACCGTCGAAAATGGTAAATTGTAATGATGTGTTATATTATTGAAAATCTGGTAGCGAAACATATTGGTACGAAACATTTAAATTACTACAGTAAAGTCCGAGTGTTCCGAAAAACTGGAGCATTCCCCCTTAAGGGGGAATGCTCCAGTTTTTCGGAACACTCGGTCATTACCGTAGACAATTTAATGTTTCTATTTCTTTAATGCAAAATTTTGACAAAATGCGGAAATTTAATGACAAATTTTTGTGACTGCTATGCAACGCTTATGATGACGTCACTTATTTTGCCCTGCTTAGATAACGCCAGATAGGGTGATATGAACGAAAGCGGGGCACAAGTTTTTAATAAATTCACTGCTGGATAGGCGGTGAGTTTATCAAATGATAATCTACCGTTATTTCTCGATAATCCACCGAAAAGCATTTAAGGGGGAATGCTCCAGTTTCCTAAATTTTTTCCCAATAATAGAATTTATTCATATTTTGTATGTTGAAATTACATGTTATTACCAATTGAAAAATAAAATAAAAATGGGTGGTCAGCGATCTTGTTTGAATTTTATTGGCATTCGTATCACATAACCATACATCGAAAAAGTGCACAATTTCTTGCACCTGTCCAAAGTCACTAAAATGTTAATAAAAAGCTATATATTCATCGTTTAGTCCCGAAAGCGGATTTAAAGTAGCGTCTTACATTTATTACGAACAGAAAACCCAAAATATGTGCTATTATAAATGCGTAAATGTACAAAACAGCATGCTTACGTGTTCTGCTAGATCAACGAAGCTGGAGTGTTTTATGTCAAAATTTGCATATTTTTAGAAATATTTCAAGTTCTACATAATTGAATTTGATAAAACTCCCTCATTGTATTAAGCAACATGTCCTGGTAATAATTCAAAAAGAAAATGTATAGGTCAGCGCACTTATTAGTGAATTACAGCAATTTTTATCAGCTACACATGAATAAAATGACGCATAACAGTGGTAACTGCATACACACTTACGACTGTCTTGCTCTAAATATTCGATTTCCATCTTAGGAAAATCAGTTTTGCATAATAAATACACTTTTACCGTCGAAAATGGTAAATTGTAATGATGTGTTATATTATTGAAAATCTGGTAGCGAAACATATTGGTACGAAACATTTAAATTACTACAGTAAAGTCCGAGTGTTCCGAAAAACTGGAGCATTCCCCCTTAAGGGGGAATGCTCCAGTTTTTCGGAACACTCGGTCATTACCGTAGACAATTTAATGTTTCGTACCAATATGTTTCGCTACCATATTTTCAATAATAAAACACATCATTACAATTTACCATTTTCGACGGTAAAAGTGTATATATATTATGCGAAACTGATTTCCTCAAGATGGAAATCGATTATTTAGAGCAAGACAGTCGTAAGTGTGTATGCAGTTACCACTGTTATGCGTCATTTTATTCATGTGTAGCTGATAAAAATTGCTGTAATTCACTAATAAGTGCGCTGACCTATACATTTTCTTTTTGAATTATTACCAGGACATGTTGCTTAATACAATGAGGGAGTTTTGTCAAATTCTATTATGTAGAACTTGAAATATTTCCCAAAATATGCAAATTTTGACATAAAACACTCCAGCTTCGTTGATCTAACCTAACACATGAGCATGCTGTTTTATACATTTACGCGTTTATAATTGCACATATTTTAGGTTTTCTGTTCTTATTAAATGTAAGACGTTACTTTAAATCCGTTTTCGGGACTAAACGATGAATATACAACATTTTCTTAGCATTTTAGTGACCTTGGACAGGTGCAAGAAATTGTGCATTTTTCGATGTAGGGGTATGTGATACGAATACCTATAAGATTCAAACAAGATAGCTGACCATCCATTTTTATTTTATTTTTCAATTGCTAATAACATGTAATTTCAACATACAAAATATAAATAAATTCTATTATTGGGAAAAATTTTAGGAAACTGGAGCATTCCCCCTTAAGAAATTGATATACTCGTACATGTATAATAATGAGAATGAATTTATGGAAAAAACGAAAGACAAAAAGAGGACATTATATTCCCAATTTGTGACACCTTTTGATAATCACACTGAATATGCGCTTGCTAAAACCTTACGGGAAGAGTTTTTTTTTCCCAAATTTGACTACCCTAAGATATTGCCGCTTGCAAAAGTGTTATTCCTCTGAAAAAGTAATCTTGTTCACGAAGGACGATTGCCACTAAGCATGTGGATAGAGCTACAAAGAATCGCATTTCGTGGTGTGTAAAGATAAGAGAAAATATTGAGAAGAAAGGAGAAAATGCCGGTAATCAGCATTTTCTTCTTTTTTGTCAATGTTCACATGTCTAGGCCTATTCAATAAGGGACGTCAAAACAATGTTATTGCTCGGAAAATCGATAAACAAGGCATCCACTTTTCTAAATATCTACGAGCCTTTGTTTATATAGATACAGTGCTAGCAGCTTACGCAAAGGGTTTGTGGCTGAAAAGAATCTCAGGCTGGCAGCTCGAATCGCCTTTCTCTCCTTATCATGTTATCGCGATGTTGGATGTCACAACTATGTAAATAACACTATCCAAAGGAATTTATGAATTAGAAGTTTTGACTGCACAGTTAACAGTACTCTCCAAATCCGAGGTCTATTGATTAACCATCAAATATGACCATCATTATATCATAATGGAATGAAGAGAGAATGTGCTCTGTTCTTAAGAGAGTAAGTTAACAGTAGCGGATCCAGAGTGGGCTCTAGGTTCAAACAACCCCCTTTGAAAGCTGTTTTCTTTATTTTCATATAGAAATCCAGTCAAAATTGTGTAATACTAGGAAAACGAATACCCTATTTACATGTTCGAACCCTCTTCACAGAAAGTCTGTATCCGCGGCAGTAGTATATGTTAGTATAAATTTCTACTCTGATTGTGAATTAACCTAAGCATTGTCGAAATTTGAATAACTTTACACAGTCGAATATCTTTCACGCACAGAGGCGCGCTTTCATTTCTTGTTCTGATTCAGGATGACTTTTTCCCAGCCACGCCCAAATGTTGTCTCGGATTTTTATTATCAATAATATTTCATTTTCGGTGTTGTTTAATGATAGTTGAATTAAAAAAGTGCATTTTTGAAGAATTTTTCGCATAGTGGACCTGTCACCAGGTCCGTAGGAACGGGGGACTTAGCCCCCGAAGTAGGCCAAAAATGCCGAATTTTCCACTGAAAATTTGGGCAAAATCCAATTTAGCCCCCCCCCCCCATATTTAGACACAAGAGCTTGAGCCCAACCAATATGAAATGGATTCCTACGGGCCTGTGGACATTATAAAATTGATACAGATATGGCTCATCAGCTTGAAAAGTATAGATCTACAGTAACACAAACGCATATTTTGAAATAATTTTCTCGGTAAGCAAGTTAAGTAACTAGGTAGATCTATTATGGAATCTTAATTTTACGTGACACGTTTTTAAAAATTCTTTTCTGTTGTGTATTGTTACATAATATGCAGATGAATTATTTTTTTTAAAAAAAGGACTAGATACAAATACAGAAATCTGTATAATAGTCATTTCTGATCTTCCATTTACATTGGATATAAAAGTTCCCACAAAATCATGTACTCCTGCAAAGGCTGCAATACTACTCAAGGCCAACATTGTCTTACGAGACGCATAACTTTTGATTTAGCCTGTAGTGACTGCTTCCCAGTATTTTACATGATGTTTATCTCGTCCTAGTTTAAAAACAGTGCACCAGCCTGAACTGTCAAAATGGCTACTAAGCTGTGTAAATTTCGAGATGTTGGTCGAAAAATCGTGGCAGTTGGGCGAAATTACAGGTATGATTAAAGTGACAACACCTCGCAAGGATGCATTAATAGTTGGGGGAAAATTGAACATCTATTTCATTATTGATTGAAATCGATTTTAATGTGAAAACAGTAAATATCTGGTCGAGAAGTGGGACGTGAAATTCTTATCAGTACAGGGTAGTTCATAAGAGTTGGAAAATGTACTGCAACACAAATCTGTTTGAATTCGGTGTTAAGCAGACGACACATTTTTGTATGTAAATGTGATTGTTGCTGATAAATGGAATATATCCCCTTTACAGATTATAGTTCGTTTTCTTGTCCATTAAAAGCTTATTGAAAATAGAAAAAAGGGTTTGGAAATAATGACTCAAAGCTGATAATTAATCAGCATTTTCTCCATTTGCCTCAATATCTTCAAAGCTATGATATAGATCTATCTCCTTTTCTTTTTTTCGTCTGCAACTCCTTTAAAATTGGGCTGGTCCAACATTACAGGCCCGTAGGAACAGGGGGGGCTAGGGGGGCTTAGCCCCCCCCCCCCAATGTTGGCCAAAAATGTCGAAAATTCTTAATTTTACACTGAAATTTTTGGGAAAATCCAAATTAGCCCCCCCCCCCCCCCCCCCCCCCCCCCGGGGCCCCAATATTCTGGACAAGGGCTTTAGCCCCCATACCCCCCCCCCCCATAGAAATTGCTTCCTACAGGCCTGCATTATGCCTTCTGGTAACTGTAATGACTTCAGATCTAGAACTTCATTGATAATGATGATTCATCAATTATGGTTTTGTTGTATTTCTGTATTTACAGGGCCCATGCCGCAGAACTTGGGAACCCAGTACCACAGAAACCGATTCTATTCCTGAAGCCCACTTCTTCATATATCACTGAGGGGGAAAAGATCATGGTAAATAATATACTGAAGTCCAGTTTGAATTGGATTAAAAATTTCAAAGCAAGTATGAACTCGTCGACTGCATAAAGACAAACTGTGCACGAAGCGCCGCAAACTGGAGTTTTTATGTATACCTACCAACTAAGCCAACCAATCAGAAGCCTGCTCGTCATCGCAAATTACCCTGATTTATCGATGCGCCGCGTCATCGACAAAACTATGCAAATGACTCTTTGGCACCCTATTAGATTTATAATTGCTTTGGAAAACATTGTGGAAAGTGAAGAAATTGCTTATGGCAAGAACTTTCTTCATTTCCCATGATGTTATCTTCCCTTTAAGACCAAAGCATGTAAAAGTTACTGTTAAGAAATAAAGTGGAAACTTGTAAAATGTGTATCCTGAGCAATTGTAATCAAGACTATAGTACTTAGTATTTTTTGTGTCTATGCTCCTGTATCAAAAGATCAGGGGCATATTGTTTTACTCGTGTTTGTCTGTCTGACCGAAAACGAAATATTGGACATTTTGGAGGCATTACACTCATTCTCAATAATAAGGAACAAAAAAAATTCGTAATATGCAAAAAATAAATGTTTAAAAACTGTAATTTTTATTTTTTTTCTGGATTAAACTATACCTCTTGCAACTTCTGGTAAAGTTTTGTGTACATAATTGAAGTAATTTGAAAGTTACGAGCTTTTGAAACTGTATACTAAAACAACATAAATGTCTACGTTACCATTAACATGATGTCTTTAATAATCTTGCACATTTAATGCACCGAGTTCATTTATAAGCCAATTAATGTTAAACGTGTCACAGAATGCCCGAAGATTTGCGAAATACTAACTTTTTCCGATTGAGAAAAGAAATTGTCTGTTTTTTGGGCCATTAACAAGTAGAATCAGATTCTAAAAATGTGATTTTTTCTTCCAAAACTTGTACATAGTTTTTTCAACTTTGGTCATTTTCTGCTAGTTAAGTATACATGTATGTATTTAGTATGTTCACAAAGTGCAACTTCTCTGTTTAAAAAAAAATAGCCCTTTGAGACGTTTCATATTCTTTTTTAGGAAGAAATGAGTCAATTATGCTCTCAAGGGGTAACGTAACGTAGGCATCACACTGAACCAAATATAACCAACACATTGAAAAACTTAGTCTTTTGCGTTTCATACAAGTTAAATAATGTAAATTCGTTTCGAAAATGACACGCCCGTTACTGAAGGAGACTAATAATCTTTTTTAACCAGAAAGTGTTCACATATTCTGGTCATATGCTTGTGTAATGATATACACGTATTTTGGATTGTTCATACGTACCGTACGGCTAAACGACGCCATAATAGATGAATTACTGTGACTCTAGTTTGAATTATTCATTTGTTATGTGATCTTTTATTCGCTGCACATAAACGCTATCGGTTTTAAAGATCAAATACCAATTATATGGTAACGTAGGTTCCAGGGGTAAAAGAAGGTGTAATTCATACGTGGATAATATTTGTGTTATATTCATTTTATATTTACAAATGTTTGTATATAGTTATTTTGAAGGACTTAATAATTTCTTTGAATGATATTCGTAGCCCGCCCTTTCCCGGTCTATACAAATATTAATCTCAACTATATCTTCCCTTCAATCAAAGTAATGGAATAACGGCCTTTCTGAATTCCACGTTGTTTGTTCGCTCATATTTCTTAAAACTGTTATCTCATTCCTAGGTTGTGTCTTCGAGATACACTTTTACTTTATGTTTGTGTTTGTCTTTGAATTGGGACATGTTACCCAAACTTTAAGCAAAATGGTGCATGAACACGATCCCTGTTCGACGCCCAGCTCAAAGATTTATATTGCATTTACATATTCCTAGATATTTGACATTCAAATAGCGTGTTTATTGTTTATTTATTAGAATACTTTTTATTTATTATCTGTCATACACATAAACAAAAATATCTAATGTTTGTTTAGACAAGAAATTGTGATTTTCTTGGATGTAACAGTCGTATGTATCCTTTAGAGACAACGAATTCGTGTTCACATCCATTGAAATAAAATACGGCGTCATAAAAAATATCTTAGATAATGATTTATTCAAACATGCTGTCTTTTTTTCTAAGCATACAACTCTTATTTTGCGGTGTAATAGTAAAATTTCGAAAA